>MDKJ01036389.1:0-29666 GCA_005239525.1 Nicotiana knightiana
CTTACATCAATTGACTTACGATGTACTCTCACGTACGAAAACATGGGGTGTAACAGTTTTGTTCTCAACAATGGTGGCAGATGGTCACATAACAAAGAAGATGAAGATGGAGAATTTATAAATTCTCCTGGTGAAGCTATAGATATTGAAAATGAAAGATTGATTTGATGAGCCAAGTCAATAAAAGCGATTAAGGATATGCATCAGCATCTCCAAAAGGAATAGAGGAACCTAGTCCCTCTATCACCTCGATTGAAGCTGCACATAGGATTGTTGATGCTTCATTAGGTACTCCTGATGCAAAACAAAGGAGTGGAAGTCATATTTTGTTGATGTCAATGATGTTTCAAATATGGAGGAACCTGGTCCTTCAAATTCTGAAGTTCAAGTATCCAACTAGAAGCAAAAGAGTTCACATCCCTTCAAAATGTAATCACACCCTTAGACTCTGGTATTCAACCTAGTTCTAAGGTAAGGAACATGTTTTACCTCTCAGCCTTCTTGTCTTAAATCCAGCCTAAGAACATCAAAGAAGCATTGAAAAATGCTAGCTGGATAGCTGTTATGCAAGCAAAACTCCATCAGTTGAGAGGGACAAAGTGTGGCACCTGGTCCCTAGGCCTTCAGACAGAACAGTGATTGGAACCTGGCCCAAAAGACTCCCACTTGGAGGCTGCCAAGGGAATTTTGAGGTATCCTAAGGGAACACAAGACCTGGTCCTCGTCTATTTTTCAAGAGATACTTTTGACTTGGTTGGATATGCTGATGATGATTATTTTGAATATCTGGTGGATAGAAAGAGCACATCTGGAACGATACATTTTCTGGGGTCATGCTTGATCTCATGGGGTACAAAGAAACAAACTGTGTGGCTCTTTCTACTGCTGAAGCTGAATACATGGTTGTTGCTTCTTGTTGTTCTCAACTACTACAGATCAAGCAACATCTTGAAGACCTTGGGTATTTACAGATTGAACCCAGTACAACACAAGAGGACAAATCACATTGATGTGCGACATCACTTTTTGAGGGATAATGTTGAAAAGGGTCTGATTTGTATGAAGTTCTAGAAGACAGAAGACCAGGTAGCAGACATCTTCACCAAGCGTTGAGCAGGGAACACTTTGAAAGAAACCGTCTGGAGTTGGGGTTGATCAAGATTAACTAAGGAACTGGTCCATCAATGATTGGTTATGTTAAGAGAAAGATACAATGCTAAAAAGTGTTTTTGGCGACATCTAACTGAAAGCTATACTTTTACAGGTATACGTACATGGCGATTTCAGGACAAAACAAGTAAGAGTGACATTGCACTTCTAGAAGTTTTTGCTCAAATTTTCAAAACCAGTCTAGGAACTTGGTTCCTGTGACTCATGTTAGTAGTCTCTTCAATACTTATATGCCTTTTAAACTGTTGAAGTGTAATGTCATTAATTTATTCCCGTCTCTCTCCAAAATTTGAAGTCCAAAATGTTAAACCTCTTCTAAACTGACCTGTTGCCCCAAAAAACCTTTTACTTCTCTCACACCCAACCAAAATCGATTCTTTTCTTCAAAACCAAATCAACTATCTCAAAAATAATCCTTCTCTCCAAATATTCCAGAAGTGAACCCAACTTTGTCACCTTCCAAAATCCTAACTCCATCTGAATCGAAACCCAAGAAGTCTTTGGTAGATTTTGATGGGACTTTAACTGAAAAGGAATGGGGTAGATCTAATATTTAAGATAATGATACTGAAATTGTTGTTGGGTTTGTAGAAGCCTTGAAGGATGGAGGAATCCATGAATGTGCTGGAAAAGGGGAACTAAATGAAGGGTCTGGTCCCTCATATCCTTCGTAGGATGTTAATTCTGATGACGATATTTTTCTCTTGAGTTCTGTGCTTAAATGAACCTCTAATCCAATAAAAAGGATTGATGAAAGTAGGCTGATTGATGATGAAGTGGTGCGACCTACCGATGTGGTGATTCTGGAAGAGAGTATGAAGTGGAAAAATCTTCACTTGTGAGAAAGAATTCAAAAAAAATGAAGAAAATAAAGTTGGGTGAGAAAGATGCAACAGATAATAAGGGTGAACAGATTGAGAAGAAGAGGGAGACATAGATGCTCAGGGAAAGAAATGGTAGTGTAAGTGAGGAACCTGGTTCTTTATAGAAGAAAAGGTTGAGTTATCAGGTTTTGAGAGGTAGAAGACTCTGATGTCTCAAAAAGTGTTGTTACGCAGAGTGTTGACTCTGATATTGCTGAAAAATGAAGGAACTTCTTGACATTGTTGAGTTCCAAAAATAGAATCAACTCTTTGTTCCACCAAGTCCCAACGTTTATGAAGAAGAAGTAAAAACTTCTATGTTGTATGTGATACTCTGATGCTATATGTGCATGGGATGGAGTTAATTCCTGATGAGGAGATCTTGGGTAGATTCTTTGTGATCTGATTGATGATTTAGCCTGCTCAAATAGGTAGAGAACCAGGTCCCCGTGGACCCTTGGCAGAATAGAATTATAAGTTGAAGGGTGAGAATGAAAGATTGAGGAAACAGGTTGAAGACCTGAGAGAGCAGATGATTATTGATCAAATGATTGTGAATAAACGAATGAACAGGCTCATCAAGGCCTTATCCCCTTACTTTTCTTCCTGCCAAGTGATCCATGTCTTTCACTCCTTCCAAATTCCCTCGAATTCCCATCTTCTTTTGATCCCTTAGTTTGATGACATTGGTACTTTAGTTGTTTAAATTATCATATTCTATATTGTTGAAACTACTGTGCTTTTGTCATAATTACTCCACTATGGGCATTTACTCTATTTTGTGCAATGACATTCACTTGTTGTTCTTGTTATTGTTTATGTTGTGTTGCCAAGTGGCATGAATTAATGTTGCTGAGCTTCTTTTTGGTTGTGCTTATTCTGTTATTCTTTTCAATGATGTCAAAATGGGGAAGTTACATATGTGTCAACAGGGGGAGGAACAAAATCGAATTGATATGTTGTATTGTGCATGAAATATAGCTCTGCTTCGTAGGTGTAACGACCCGACCGGTTGTTCCGAGAGTTATAGCCACGTTTCCCCCATTTCTACATAATTATATGTGGTTCAACTTTATTATGTTTTGTCGGTTTGGTTGGCTCGGGTTCAGAGTGATTTTGGAGTGGAATGAGACACTTAGTCTCTTAAGTTGGTTAATTAGTTGGAAAAGTCAACTGAAAGTTGACTTATAGGTAAATGATCTCGGAATTGGGTTTTTATGGTTCTGATAGCTTCGTTAGGTGATTTGGGACTTAAGAGCGTGTTCGAAATACTTTTTGGAGGTCCGTGGTAGAATTAGGCTTGAATTGGTAAAATCAATTTTTGGCGATTTTTGGACGGCAGTGGAAAATTAGATATCAGGGTCAAAATGGAATTTCGGAAGTTGGAATAGGTTCGTAGGGTCATTTGGATTTGTGTGCAAAATAATTCGGACGTGGTTTGGTTGGTTTCAACATCGTTGGTGAATTTTGGAAGTTTAGAAATCCTTAGGCTTGAATCCGAGGGTAATTTGGCGTTTTGATGCTGTTTTGAATGTTCTGAGGGTTCCACTAAGTTCGGGTGATGTTATGTGAGGTGTTGGTATATTTGGTTGAGGCCCCGAGGGGCTCGGGATGATTTCGGATGGCAATCGAGGAGTTAGAACTTGGGAAAATCTGTTGGTATGTTGTTGTTTCTGGTTTTCCGCACCTGCGGAAGGATGATCGCATGTGCAACCATCGCATGTGAAGTTTTTGTGTAGCAGGTGCGGAGTTTGGCAGGCTTGGGGTCTATCGCAAAAGTGGAAGGAGAGTCGCGCCTACGAGCCCGCAGGTGCAGGGGATCGATCGCAGGTGCGGACAGGGAGTCTTAAGTGCAGTCCGCAGATGCAGACATTTGGTCGCAAATGCGGGACCGCAAATGCGTAACCCCTAGGGGCAGAACATATAAATTCTTGCATTCACGAATTTTAGCCATTTTTCATACGGGTTGGAGCTTTTGGGAGCAATTTGAAGAGGGATTCAAGGGGATTTTCGTGGAGGTAAGCTACATGAACCTAAAACTTGATTCTATAGTGGTTTCTAACTGATTGAGCATGAAATTTGTGGGATTTAAGGTTGAAAATTGGGGGATTAGGGCTTGAAGTTTGAGACTAAGAATTGGGTGATTGAGGGGGGAAACGAGGTTAGATTTTGATAAATTTGGTATGTATGGACTCATGAGAGAATAAGGATTCTGGTTTTATGATTTTTATCGGATTTTGAGACGTGGGCCCGGGGGCAGATTTGGCCAATTTCGGTATTTTTGATGAAATTTGATTATTTTCGCATGCGTTTTGTTCCTTTAGAGAATATTGATGATATAAATCTGATTTTGAATATATTCGGGGCGATTTGAGGCCGAGTCAAGCGGCAAGGGCATCGCGGAGTATATTCTCGTTCGGATCGAGGTAAGTAATGATTGTAAATCTTGTCCTAAGGGTATGAAAACCCGGATTTCACATCATTTCACTATTTTGGAGTGGCGCACATGCTAGATGACGAGCGTGTGGCGTGCACCGTTGGGGATTGTGACTTGGTGTGTCTCGTAGCGACTATTAAGTTGCGTATTTGATTGGAAAACTTCATGATATTTTGTATTTAGAAAGTATTACTATGTTTTGGGTTGAATGTTGTAATTGGGCCTCGTGCCAAGTTATTTGGACCCTTAGGGGCTTTTTACTGCTATTTCCTCACTGTGTTGATTTAAGATTTGTAATCAGTCATGTATGTTTTACTAATTTTGAAACTTAGTCTTATTTACTCCATTTGATGCATAAAATGATATTTTGGACTGAGCACCCTGTTTTATTGATAGCCTGGGTGGCTTGAGATGTTTCTGACTGAGTGAGGCCGAGGGCCTGTGTTGTGAGGATATCATGGGATCGGGCTGCGCGCCGCAGCATGTTGTACTGTTTAATGATATATGAGAGGTCGCGGACCTGATTAAATATGCCACGAGATGGCTTGTTATAGATCTTGGGTTGTAGGAGCCCCTCCGGAGTCTGTACACCCCCAGTGAGCGCAGGTAACTACTGAGTGCGAGTGCCGAGTGATTAGGAGGCATGAGTGGCTGTGAGGTTACCCGAGGGGCTGATTATGAGTGATTGTGAGGTATGCCTGAGGGACTGATTCTGAGTGATGTTATGCCCGAGGGGCGGTTTATGATACTTGTTTTTGTCCGAGAGGCTATTTATGATTTTTATCACTTTTACTCTAAATATCTTGAACTTCTGTTGAAACGGTTGGAAAATATTCTCAAATGATTTTTACTGAAATCATCTTTTAAGCGTGAAGATTTGACATATATATACTGTTGGAAAGAAAGTTTGTACTTACTGTGAATTTATGACATGTATTTATATGTTTCTTACTGCTCAGACCTTATTTACATTTATTACTTACTGATTTGGCGTACTCATATTACTCCCTGCACCTTGTATGCAGATTCAGGTACTAGTGCGAGTGAGAGCTGATTTTCCTGTCTTAGATTTTTCGTAGATTTGCGAGGTAGCTGCACGGCGTCCGCACCCTTGCTTTTCTCCTTCCTACTTTTATAGCATTTATTTTTCCAGACTTGTATCTTTCTTATAGTTGCTCATGACTAGTGACTCCGGGATTTTGGGTTGTATTTAATGTTAGTATATCCTTGCTTATTTTGAAATGCTTAAACTTTTTTTTTTTAGAAATTTCATATTAGTGATGATTTGAATTAAAGGTTTCTTTATGCTCTAAGTAGTGAATTGTCTAGCCTAGTATCGTGATAGGCGCCATCACGGCCAGGGTGGTTTTGGGGTCGTGACAAGTTGGTATCAAAGCCTAGGATACATAGGTCTCAACAGTCATGAGCGGGTATAGTAAAGTCTTGCGGATCGGTACGGAAATGTCTGTACTTATCTTCGAGAGGCTGCGGAACCCTTAGGAAAAAAATCTCACTTTCTTGAATTTTTGTCGTACGAATCTATTTATTCAGCCAAAAACGTAACTCTTTGAATTCCTTTCATGTATTCGAATGCGTATGTGAGCTATCAGCTGTGCATCGACGGCTTGTGATTTCCAAAGATGAGTTGCGAGATTGATTTTAGTATGTTGATAATGGGCCAGTCTGGAGGACTTGAGGCTGGGTTTTGTCTGTGGCTTGAGTGTTGAGATTTCGATTGTGTGAGCACGTGCATATGGGACTTTGTGTCCTTATTGGTGGTGTTTGGTGACTGGATGAATATGTGGCGAGTGTGATTCGATAGTGAGATGTGTTCAGATTGTTTGATTGTGACAAAAGGATTGGCTGGAGATGTAGCAAGAACTATTGAGTGTTTGGCTTCTGTCTTGAGTTGGCATATGGCCTCAAGTTGTGAGTGTATTGAAGGACCTCTCATGTAGCTTAGTTGTGGAGTGAACTGGATCTTTCTGTTGTGTTTTGAGTTCCTAGTGATGTCTTTTGGGCTCACCAATACCCCAGTAACATTCATGTATTTGATTAACAGTGTATTCCAGCCGTATTTATACTCCTTCGTTATTGTATTCATTGATGGCATCCTGGCATACCCACATATCCAGGATGAGGGTACTCGGCATTTGAGGATGGTATTATAGAGATTAAGGGAGGAGAAGCTTTATGCAAGATTTCCAAGTGTGAATTTTGGCTCAGTTCAGTAGCATTCTTGGGGCACATGGTGTCCAGTGAGGGTATTCAGATGGTCAGACGAGTGTGGGGGAGCTTCCAGAGCTCAAGACTGCTTCGACCATAGCTCCGGTGTTAGTTCTGCCATCAGCTTCCAGTTCCTATATTGCTTATTGTGATGCCTCGAGGGTAGGCATTGGTTATGTTCTAATTTAGGAGGATAAAGTGATTGCGTAATAGCTATGATCTTTGAAGGGTATAGAGAGATATCAGTTTGAGGCTAAGTAGGCAGGGTTATCTCTTGTGGGGTGTCCTGAGGTGTGTGATCCTTATTTTGTTTTGCAGTAAGTTCTCATTTACCATTAAATGATATATGTTACACTTTGAGTTTAGATCGCCTATGGAAGTTGGCATAACTATTACAATTGTGAAGGCGAGATTTGTAGATGATTTGAGATATTAGATGGTTTGTATTATATGAGCTTATGAAGGATTTAGTTGAATCTCACAGTGGTATTATAGCAGTAATAGAGTATGGGCATTGTGAGTTTTTATGTGTTTTGACCTATGACTTTGAGCTAAGTGGGGGAGTCTTCTATTGATAAGTTGATTGCGCGGCTAAGTGTTGTATCAGTTTCAGTTTGAGGTATAATGGTGAATCAGTTGTGTCTTACAGGGGTTGAGATCAGGGATGACTCGAGTAAAGGAAATTTTGGATAGGGGTTGTGTTATGCTTTATGGGTGTATAAGAATCATGGAATGACTTGAGTTGTTATTAGTGAAGGATGTAATGTGCATGGAACAAGAATTTATTTTGTTGCATTAAGGCAGAGTTACTTCCTAGGGGTTGGAGTGCTGATGGAGCACAGGTCGCTCGGTCCGTTTGATCAGTCTAATTAAGGTTTGAGCAGAGTGGATGACTCCCAAGAATGGTTCTAATGGATTCCAAATGTATGTGTAACAATCGGGAATCTTCAGGATGCGTATTTAGCTAGAAATTGAGATTCACGTTGTATGGTGTCAACACTTCTGGCATTTCTATATTATTGTGGATTCTACATTTCGGTATCAGGAAAGGGAAAGAATAATTTAAATTCATATAAAGTCTCTTTAGAGTAAGTATTTGAGATGTTGTACTTTTGAGGTGCTTAAGAGATATTCAACGGCTTATGAGCCTTAGGGCGATGTGGTTCTATGCTAGGGTCTCGCATGGTGATTTCTGGTTGAGGATTTTGGTAGTATTGACAAGGGGAAGAATCAATTGAAGGTAACTCAGAAAGGACTCGGGGAGATGGGTCAACTTGGTAGTAGGTTGAATCAGCATAGTAATGGGTAAGATCGGTTCCTGATGTGCTTATGATATGGTGAGTTTCTATACGTGATTCGTGGCAATGCTCTTGGATTTTGACGGTCTGCATAGCTTAGTTGAGTTAGAGGGATTCAGTCCTAAAGGGTTAGTTCAGTTCAATGGATTTTTTTTAGAGTTCTTGATGGTCTCTACAATAGTTTGGGATGTATATTTCCTGCTGGTGTGGTGTGTGGAGCATGGAAAGTCTTAACTGATTGAGTATGTAGTTGCTTGCGACTCAAAGTGGATTTGAGGTCTGTTGTATCGTTCATATGGTGGCATAACGGGTGCGATGTGTGGTGTAATATTGAGATTGTGGGTGTTAGGTCACAATGCGATTTGAAAGAAAGGTTCGGAATTCTTAGGTAGCATGGACGATCTCAGATGATCAGATAGGTGATGTTACTTTTAGATATGGTTCGATGAAGGTATAAGTTTCAGAATAGGCACTGTGTTTTGATTTAGGGATACTTCATTGGTGTGGTAGTACTCTCCTAGTTGGTCGGCTGCGGATATTCAAATTTTGCCTTATGGCACGGAGGGATTTTTGGGGTATTCCCCGTGGTGTGATCATGTATTAGGAAAGTGATAGATATTTTGGTGGTGGAGTTAGGATCAGACATGGTGGTACGTGTGTTCTACGGGTTAGGAGACCAGGAGTTCTCAGAAGCAGATTATTTCATAGTTGTGGGCTGTGGAGATATAGCCAAGGTTAGTCAGAGGATAATATGTGTTGTGATCCAGTCATTGTGGACCTTCAGGGGGTTATTTGTTAATTGTGGATGATTGGATTGATTTGGGGTTCATTAGTAGGCCCAATTGGGATAGGTGTTTACACCGAGTCGGATTGGTTGGCTCCGTAGTGCTATTGTTGAGGGACGTGCCATTCAGTTGTTGTCAGACTTATTTGTGACCTGGAATTATTTATGAGTTACTCTTCCATGCTATGAGGGGTTGCGCTTTTTGGTTTTAGGCACACATGGTGCGGTTCTATTGTGATCTTATAGCGGGATTTGAGTAAGGTAAGTAATTGGGTATTGCAGGATTGAAACGTATTGATTATGTTTGTTTGGGTTTTGTATGGCATTGTAACGTTTGATTCTCCGCGGTTATGGTAATGCACTTTGAGTACTTGATGTTGAATTTCATGTGGTTATTGATTTTTAGCAAGGCGGAGCGAGGATATAATATGGACGACCGTTTGGATGGGGGTCACGCCTTGCAGCGAAGTTATGTTGAGATATGATCCTTGTGTGTTTTGGTTCTGCGGTGTGTGAGGAGTTCATAACATTGTGTTGTGGTGATACCGGTTGACCTTGCGAGACGGTTCTCTTGTTTGATGTCATTTTCTATGTTTGAGTACATTTGGAATGTTTCTTATTAGTGCACAGACTGCACGGGTCGTGGTTTTAAGATGTATTGATATGTCATGTTGCTAGAGTGGTTGTGGTAGATGAAATGAGGTCGTCGGACCTAGAATGGGTACTTCCGGATCTGGTTGCGGTAAATTTGGGGGGATATTGATGCTGATCGGCTTAGAGATTTTGTTATATTTTCTATCGAAGAGAGGGAGTTCCATCACTTGTTGATCTAACGAATTATTATGGGCTTCTGCGTGTTTCTTTCATCATTGGAAGTATATGAAGGTGTTAGAACGGGTCTCTGTTTGATAATAGGGTTATTACCGGCATTGGGTTGCTTGAGCAACTGCTGTGATTAGAAATTATCGCTACGGGTGTTTGAGTTATGTGGGATATCATGTGATTTTGTCTTGAGTTATGGCTATGGTTAGATACAACTTGTTCAAGCTTATACAGTGTGTGGATGTGTGATTCTGATCTTATAGGAAATTCGGATGTGGAAATAGGATTCTAAAGGCTTATGGGTTAGGTTGGATGAAGAAATTTCAGATGTGTTGTGTTATCAGGTCTATGCGGGACAGAGTGACGTAGGATCACCCCCGAGTATGTGCATGGTAAGGTTATTCGGCGATTTGATGGCTTTTGGAACAACTCTTGGCACATTCGAGGACGAACGTGTGTTTAAGTGGGGGAGAATGTAACGACCTGGCCGATTTTGATGAATTTGGTATGTATGGACTCGTGAGAGGATAAGGATTCTGGTTTTGCGATTTTTATCAGATTCCGAGACGTGGACCCAGGGGTTGGTTTGGCCAATTTCAGGATTTTTGATGAAACTTGATTATTTTCGCGTGTGTTTTGTTCCTTTAGCGTATATTGATGATATGAATTTGATTTTGAATAGATATGGGGCGATTTGAGGCCGAGTCGAGTGGCAAGGGCATCGTGGAGTAGATTCTCGTTCGGATCGAGGTAAGTAATGATTGTAAATCTTGTCCTGAGGGTATGAAACCCCGGATTTTATATCATTTCACTATTTTGGAGTGGCGCACATGCTAGATGACAAGCGTGTGTGTGAACCGTTAGAGATTGTGACTTAGTCCGTCCCGTAGCGACTATTAAGTTGCGTATTTGACTAGAAAACTTCATGATATTTTGTGTTTTAGAAAGTATTACTATGTTTTGGGCTGAATGCCGTAATTGGGCCTCGTGCCAAGTTATTTGGACCCTTAGGGGATTTTTACTGCTATTTCCTCACTGTGTTGATTTAGGATTTGTACTCAGTCATGCTATGTTTTACTGATTTTGAAACTCAGTCTTATTTACTCCATTTGATGCATAAAATGATATTTTGGACTGAGCACCCTGTTTTATTGATATCCTGAATGGCTTGAGAGGTTTCTGACTGAGTGAGGCCGAGGGCCTGTGTTGTGAGGATATCATGGGATCGGGTTGCGCGCCGCAGCATGTTGTATTTTTTTATGATATATCAGAGGTCGCGGGCCCGATTGATTATGCCACGAGATGACTTGTTATAGCGGTTGGGCTATAGGAGCCTCTCCGGAGTCTGTACACCCCCAATGAGCGCATGTACCTACTGAGTGCAAGTGCCGAGTACCGTGTGACGAGTGATTGGGAGGCATGAGTGGTTGTGAGGTTGCATGAGGGGATGATTATGAGGGATTATGAGATATGCTTGAGGGACTGATTCTGAATGATGTTATGCCCAAGGGCGGTTTATGATACTTAGTTTTGCCTAAGAGGCTATTTATGATTTTTATCACTTTTACTATAAACCTCTTGTGATGGTTTATATTTTGTTTTGATGATCTAACAAACTTTTACGTGACAAACCAGAGAAAGGACCTGATGTGTAAATAGTACAAGCAGTTAGCTTCAACTCAAGGAATTCCGGACTATGTACTGTTTATAAATAAGGGACCAGTTGGAGGACCTGATCCCTTGACAGACGCACAGACGGAAGTGCAGGGTCAACTTTACAGTTGTAAAAGCTGTGACAGAAAAGTGACTGCATGCAACTGTACACGGTACACTGCAGCAGTCACTTCCCATTTATTGTGAAGTGTACCCAAAAGATTTGCAACAACCTTCTTGGAACATGGTAAGGTGTTTAACATCTTGTGTGAAGACAAACAACACATTCACTTGAGCATTTACTATCATTCTTCTAAGCATTGAAGATCTGCCCAGCATTAAAGGCTCAAGTGTGTCAAGAACAAGAACACAACTTCACTAAAGAGGACCAGTTTCACTGTGAGTCTTAGGCGTCCATTAGTTGAGTTGTAATCTTATGTTTTGCTTTCTATTGCATCCTATCTTTCTTTCTTAGAATCCTTGTAATAGGAACTCTAAAACCTTTATTTCATATGTGCTTTTGTGTGACTAGAGTTAGTCATAAGTCAAAGTCTTTGTAACTAGAGAGTTACAAAGTGGCTTGCAATAGTGAGTTTAAGTTAGTAAGTTGAAGTCTTTGTAAGAGTGCCTTACAAGGTGGCTTGTAATAGTGTAGATTACAAGTTAGTGAATTTGAAAACCTACAAGAGTAGGTCGTGGTTTTTTGTCCCCTTAAGAGAGATTTTTTCCACGTAAAAATCTCGTGTCACTTTACTTATATTCTTAAAGCATATCTTCGTGGGAACTCTTAGAGGACCAGGTAACTCTACTGGTTGATGGACTCACAAACCTTCAATTGGTATCAGAGCGGGTTCTTTCTAAACGGTTAACACCTAGAAAGGATTTGTAATGGCTGCTCCACCAAACTTCGAGGAAGGACAATCCACATATCGACCTCCTAGGTTCAATGGTCAGTACTATGGATGGTGGAAGACCCGCATGCACGACTTCATCATGGCTGAGGATTCTGAGTTATAAGATAAAATTTGTGATGGTCCTCATGTTCCGATGCACAAAGTTGGAGAAACTGGCTTAATGGTGCCAAAAACCAGGAGAGACTACAACGATATTGATAGGAAAGCTGTGGAAAAGAATTTTCGTGCAAAGAAAATTCTTGTGTGTGGAATCGGACCTGACGAATACAATAGAATCTCTGCGTATCAATTACCTAAAGAGATCTGGGATGCTTTGCAGACTGCCCATGAAGGAACAACACAAGTGAAGCAGTCCAAGATTGACATGCTAACCACTGAGTACGAGCTGTTCAAGATGAAGGAAGATGAATCTATACAGGATATGCACACCAGGTTCACTTCCATTATCAATGAGCTTCACTTTCTAGGAGAAGTCATACCTAGGAACAAGCGAGTGCGAACAATCTTAAGTGTTCTGCTTGGTTCCTGGGAAAGCAAGGTCAATACCATAACTGAAGCAAATGATATTCAGGTCTTAGCAATGGACGAGTTAATAGGAAACTTGAGAACATATGAGATGAAGAGGAAAAAGGACAGTGAGAGAAGGGAGCCCAAAAGATGGTTCTAAGAAATGGGATGAACGACATGGCCTATCTTGGGCTCCCTTCTCTCACTGTCCTTGTGTTGAGAACACATGGCCTATCTCACCAAAAGATTTCAAAAGGTGGTTCGAAGAAATGGGGGAATACCAAAAAGAGGCAGCTCAAGCAAGCTTAAAAACTATGACCTATGTCATAAATGTGATAAGCCCGGACATTTCATAAAAGACTGCCCGCTCCTGAAACAGGACAACTACAAATACAACACTGACAAAGCTGCAAAGAGGAACCCGGTCGTTGATAAAAGATTTAGCAGAAAACACGCAGCTAACAATGTTGTAAAGCAGGCTCTTGCTGCTTGGGGAGACTCATCTAGTGAATCAGAAGAGGAACCTGAAGCAGAAAACAACTCCATGATGGCAGTCGAGAACAAGGCTAAGGAGTATGATTCGTTGTATGCTCTTATGACTCAATCTGATGAAGAAGACGAAGATGACACAGATAAGGTAAATTTCAGGAATGTTCAGATAAATTTGAAATCCTATTCTCCTAAAAAATTAATGTCATTGTCAAATGTTCTCATTGATACCTATTATATCTTAGTTTAAGATAAAGATTCATTGACCCTAGAACTAGGAGAAGTAGAACAAACCAGAGATTACCTAGTTGTGTGTGTGGTTGACTTGAAAGAAACTGTAGGAAACCTTGAAAAAGAGAATGAGACTCTAAGGTGCAAAATCAAATGTGTTGAGAATGAAAGAGATGACCTAATGGTGGTGGTTGTGGATTTTAAGGATAACATAAAAGATCTTGAAAAGAAAAAAGAAGAGATAGAGAAAAAAATAGAGAGTCAGAAAATGAGAGAGATGATTTAACTGTAGTAGTGGCAGATTTGAAAGAAACAGTAGAGAATCTAAGCAGTGAAAATATGTGCTTGAACATGAGAATAGATATTGTTGAGCAAGAAAGAAATGATCTTCTAGTAGTAATCACAGACTTAGAAGAAACTATTCAGGGACTAAGACTAGAACATGGTTCATCAAGTGTAGATAAAGGAAAGGAAATAGCTAGTGAAAAATATATCAAGCTTGAAAAAGAACTGAATGAGGTCAAAAATAGTCTGTGCAGTGAGGTTGAGAAAAACAAGGAGTTACAAGCAGAAGTGAGCAAACTAAAATCTGATCTTAAGAAATCTTTGAATTGGACCTGGTCCACAGACGTTGTCACTGCTATGTACTTTAAAAAAATTGGGAACAAGCAGGGAATCGGGTTTCAAAAGGAGAAGACTCCCTACAACCCTCACAACAAGTATGTTACAGTCCCAGACAATTGGCTTTGTACCCACTGTGGGAACAACGGGAACTTCAAGGAAAGTTGCCCAGCCAGGGATCAATCAGTCCAGAAAAATAAGATGTTTGTTGGAAGGAGAAACACTATGAAAGGACCAGGTCCCAACAAGAAATATCAATTCTTGCCAGCATGGACTAGAAGAGTTCTTATTCATCCCTTTCCTAATTACAAGGGACCCAAACTTGTTTGGTTTCCTAAATCTAACCATTGATTTATTTGTGCAGGGATTAGTGGGGTGAACTAGGCTACAATGGATCATGGACAGCGGATGCTCAAAGCATATGACTAGAAATACCATGGATTTTCTCTCATTAAAAGCCTTGCAGGGAGGGGATGTATCCTTTGGAAATGGAAAGAAGGGATACATCCTTGGTGTTGGAAGAGTTGGAAGATCTCTGGAGCACTCAATAAAAAATGTATATTATGTGGATGGCCTGAAATATAGCCTTTTGAGTGTCTCTCAAATCTGCGATAAAGGAAACAAAATGGAGTTCTTGCCCAAAGTGTGCACAATTACTAGTCTAGTAACTGGGGAAGTAGTGTTGATAGCCAAGAGGTACAAGAACATCTATGTTGCTGATTTCGAATCTTTGAAAGATGGTGAAGTGAACTGCTTGAAGGTTGTCGATGACGATGCAAAGCTTTGGCATAGAAGGTTGGGTCATGCTAGTTTTTCTCTCCTGAACAAACTGATAAAGAAGGACCTGGTCCGCGGTTTGCCAAATTCCAAGTTCAAGGAGCACAAGGTTTGTGATGCGTGTGCTAAGGGAAAACATGTGAAATCATCCTTTAAGCCAAAAAATGATGTTAGCACATCCAGACCTCTTGAACTTCTCCACATGGATTTGTGTGGACCTATGAGAATTCCAAGCAGGGGTGGAAAGAAGTGCATATTTGTGATTGTGGATGACTACTCAAGATTCACTTGGAAGTTATTTCTTAGAGCAAAAAATGAGATATTTGAAGTGTTTGTGGCCTTTGTAAAGAAAATCCAAGTGAAGATGGACCTTAAGGTAGCTTGCATCAAATCCGACCATGGAACTGAATTTGATAATGCAAAATTTGATGAGTTTTGCACTGAGAATGGAATCACACATAACTTCTCAGCACCAAGAACTCCCCATAAAAATGGAGTAGTTGAGCAGAAGAACAAAACCCTGGAGGATATGGCTCGAAGAATGCTCATTGATAGTGGAATTGGTAAGAATTTTTGGGCTGAAGTAATCAATACAGCTTGCTACTTGCTAAACAGGTGCATGATCAGGTCCTTCCTAAACAAAACCCCCTATGAATTGTTCAATGGAAGAAAGCCTAAGATAACGCATTTAAGAGCCTTGGTTTCGAATGCTATGTTCTAAACAATGGAAATGATCAGCTTGGAAAGTTTGATGCAAAGAATGATGAAGGAATCTCTTTGGGATATTCTTCTCAAAACAAAGCATACAAAGCGTATAACAAAAGAACCCAATGTGTAGAAGAGAGTGTTCATGTGCTCTGCAATGAAACTCCCTCCTCACACAAGGACAACAATGGTGATGATCAAGACAATGAACCACTTATGGTTCCTGAAGAAATTTTTGATGTATCAAATGGTAAGGCAGATATGATGGGTCATGCCAAGGAGATACTTGAAGGCAGCGTAACTTCCTCCTCTGGAACACAGAAGGAACATGGTACCCCAATCTCTCCCACAGAAGCTGAAGAAAGAGTTGGAGATGCTGTGGAAGGTACTCCTCAGATAGTAGAACAAGAGACTCAAGGAAACCCTTTCAATCTGCCAAGTTCCTCCTCAAATAAATTTCAAAGTTCAAATTGGAAACATAAGGGCTCCCATACTCTTGATAACATAATCACTCCGCTTGATTCTGGAATTCAAACCAGATCCAAAATCATAAACTCTCTAGCCTTCTCAGCCTTTATGTCCCAAATAGAACCCAAAAATATCAAGGAAGCCCTGAAGGATGCAGATTGGATCATTGATATGTAGGAAGAGCTTCATTAGTTTGAAAGAAACAAAGTATGGCATTTGGTACCTTGACCATCAGACATAACCATCATAGGAACCAGGTGGGTGTTTAGGAACTAACTGGATGAGAATGGGAAAACTACCAGAAATAAAGCCAGGCTTGTGGTTCAATGATACAACCAAGAGGAAGGGATTGATTATGATGAGACTTTCGCTCATGTTGCTCGTATGGAAGCCATCAGAATTCTCATTGCTTTTGCATCTCATATGGAATTCACATTGTTTCAAATGGATGTGAAAAGTGCATTCTTGAATGGATACCTCAAGGAAGAAGTGTATGTCAAGCAACCCCCTGGGTTGGAAAGTCATGTTCATCCAGAGCATGTCTTCAAGCTGGACAAAGCCCTGTATGGCTTGAAGCAAGATCCCAGAGCTTGGTATGAAAGGTTGTCCAAATTCCTACTAGACAATGGATTCTCTCGAGGAAAGATTGACAACACCCTATTTCTGAAGAAACGAGGAAGGAACCTTCTTATAGTCCTGGTGTATGTTGATGACATTATATTTGGGGCTACATCAGAATCACTATGTAAGGAATTTGCAATGCTCATGGAAACTGAGTTCGAGATGAGCATGATGGGGGAACTAAACTTCTTCCTAGGTCTTCAAGTGAAGTAATCTACTAAAGGCACATGCATCAGTTGGCAGGAACATATCAAGGAACTGCTCAAGAGGTTTGATATGGAAGACTCCAAAGTGATTGACACACCCATTGCATTGGCTACCAAACTTGACATGGATGATTCTGGCTCTCCTGTAAATCAAACCATGTATAGGGGAATCATTGGCTCTCTTCTTTACCTCACAGCAAGAAGGCCAGACATTGTATTCAGTGTGGGATTGTGTGAAAGGTTCCAATCCAATCCTAAAGAGTCTCATCTAAAATCTGGAAAGAGGATCCAACGCTATCTCAAAGGCACACAGGACCTGGTGTTATACTATCCCTCAGGTGACAATTTCAACCTTATTGGTTATGCTGACGTAGATTATGCGGGATATCTGGTGGACAGAAAAAGCACTTCAGAGATGGCTCATTTTCTTGGATCGTGCCTAATTTCTTGGGGCACAAGGAAGCATAACTCAGTGGCCTTGTCCACAGCAGAAGCAGAATATGTTGCAGCTGCATCTTGTTGTGCTCAGCTACTGTGGATCAAACAACAATTGGAGGACTTTGGGGTATTTATCGACATCATTCCACTTCTATGTGATAATACCAGTGCGCTCAATATGGCAAAGAACCCGGTTTAACACAAGAGAACTAAGCACATTGATGTGAGACATCACTTTCTCAGAGACAGTGTTGAAAAGGGACACATTAGTATGAGGTTTTGTTGCACTGAAGATCAGATTGTGGATATATTCACCAAGGAACTGGGAAGGGAACATTTTGAGAAAAATAGAATGGCTCTGGGCATGCTGAGACCAAACTAGGGACCCGGTTCTCCTTTTTGGATATGATTGTCTTACTCAGGTACAGATGGCTAAAGTGTTTTATGATAAAGTCTAACTCACATCAATATCGTTGCAGGTAGACACGCATGATGACTACAGAATTTAAAGGAGTGGCATTGTAGAACATAAGGACATTGAGCACTTTTTCAAAATAAAAAACAACAACAAGTAGTACGGTCCATGTTTCCCAGGTTAGTAGCTATGTGTACCCTATCCCTCTTTCAAAAGGTAACTGCATTAATTACTGCTGCCACACCTTCGCCGTTTCAGAAGACACATCCATCACGTCTATCGCTCCACCCTTTCAAATCCCTCTGCCCATTTCCCTCTTCCCAAAACTTCCTACCGCCAGTTGAACTAGTTTCTTCTCCCCCTCATTACTCAAATCACCTATAAACTCCCTCGCCTCCAACCTATCTATAAACACCCACTCTTACAAACAACTATCTTTTTCTCTCTCTTTCTCTTAATTCCTTACTAACTGTCATCAATGGCCTCCTCAAATGAACTCTCTCCTTCCATCACCACTGACCTCAACATTGTTCCAGCGGACGGTCAGGAATCCACTCTTCTGTAGGAAGCCATCTCAGCTCCCACTCCATCATCACCTCCACCTAAACCAGAGATCTCCAAGGGACCCTCAATCTCAGAAGCTCCTCCTTCCTTCTCTCCTCCAGCTGATTCCCCACAAAAAACCCTAACTGATTAAACCACCACTGTACCTCCTACTTCCTCTATATCACCATCTGAACCCTTCACCGCTGAAGATTCTCAAGTCTCTGAAGTTTCAGAAGATGACCCCGATCAGTACATCAACCCCTCATTCCTTCATTCCTCGACTCCCATGAAGTCTCCTGAAAAGGAGGCGGCAGAAAATATAATGGCCATCGCCTCTGAAAACTCCCTCTCTGAAGGCGCCCCCTCCCTTCCTGATACGCAGGGAGCAGTGTCGTCCATCCTAGAGGATGAAGGAACAATGGTCCTTTTTGAGACTCCTTCCCATGAGGTTACACCTTCCAAACCTAGTGAGGGACTTGATTCTCCACCCTCTCAGTCCCCTCAAGAACAGATATTCTATACACCCCCTCTTGAGTCCATTCCCCCACTTCAGGAACCCATGCATGAGGATGATGAGGATGACATGGGGGTGCTCGATTCAAACTCCGTCACACCATTCGCACTCCAGCCCCATCTGTTAAGCGTCATTCGACCAGGATACAGAAGAAAGAGGCTGTCAATCTGGCTCTTGAAAAGAGTAAGAAAATTAAGAAGAAGAAGAAGAAGAAGAGGCTGGTAAAGGATGGTCAAGTAGTGGGGGACAAAGACATTCTTGTGGTTGCAGTAGAGGATGACACTGCTGAGGAACCTAGTTCCTTAGTGGAACGGAAGAAATCTTGGTCTGGTCAACGTGATAAGAAAGAGACTCTGACAAGTGATGCGAAGGCCAAGCAGAAGGTGGTTGGGGAGGCAAGTGAGAGGAAATCTATATCTGCTAGTTCCAATGGAAAATCTGTGAAGGTGTCAGGGAAATGAAAAAGAGAGAAAGAAACTATGGTAGAACCTGGTACTGAAAAGCCCATATCTAGTAGTAGTGGGAAGTGGAAGGAAAACATTCAAAAATAAAGTGTGTTGTGGGGTCGTACCTTTGATCCTGAGATTCTAGAGATGCCTGGCAAGAGTCAACTCATGACCGTGGTTGAGTTCCAAAAGTGGGAACACTTGTTTAACGTGAGTAGTCCTAAGGTCTATGAAGATGTTGTGAAAGAGTTCTATGCTACCCTCTTCACACCTGAAGACGATCATGTTTGTGTACTGGTAGGGGGTGTGGATATCGTCCTTGATGACGCTACTCCTGGGACAATTCTAGATGTTCCATCGGAAGGGCTATCCTCAGTGCATCCTAACAAGCATGCATGTAGCCGTGATTTTTGGAGAGCTATAGTTAAACCAGGGACAGTCCAGTAGGGGGACTGGGTGCACAAGAAGGCTATGTTGCCTGTTTACCAACTCCTTTTTGAGTTGGTGAAAAAGTTCTTCTTCCCCGAGCTGAGCGACGCTCTGTTGCTTCCAGAGCTGCTTTGATTTTGATGGAAGCCACTGACGATTTCAAGCCTGTCAACTTGCCTGCTCTTATGATAAGTCATATGGATAAGGTTGTCTCGGTCAAGGATGGAATCATGGTATACCCTATGGCTTCTTGTTCACTCGAGTCTTTAAGCACTTCAAGATTCCACTCAGCAATCCTCGGGTTGGGACTCGCAAGCAAAGCTTCTCAAAGACCACCCTTGAACAATATGAGTGCATTGAAAAGGTTGGGGGCAGTTCTTCGACAATCTCTCAGATGATAAATGCCCTAAATGCTGCACATGATACGATCAAGAGGTTGAAGGCTCAAATTGCCATCCTAGAGGTGTCTAGTCAAGTTGCAGAAGAACCTGGTGCTAGTAGTTTCTTAAATGAAGAAGTGGCTCGCTTGACTAAGGAGAATATTGAGCTGAAGCAACAGGTGGAGAACCTCAAAGACAAGCTACTCGAGGAACAGTCTTCTGCAAATGCCCGCATAGACCTGGTCCTTCGCACCATCTCTGCCTCCTCCTCCAAGCCCTCTTCCTCTAGTGCCTCTTAGGATCTGTCCTCCCCAATTCTCTTATGATATGTTGTGGCTGTCAGTTTTTGTGCTTTTCTTTTTGTGTTTGGGATTGGATTCCACCTAGATTCTCCTACTTGGAAAAATAGAAATGAAGTTCTTTGCTCCTCAAGCAAAGACTTCCTTATGTTTTCAACTGTTTCTTAATGCAATCAGTCTTTTTATGTTCTCGTTACTGCTTTTCTGCTTTACTATTCTATTTTTATCATGTTGTGTGCACATAAGGGGCATGAGTTAACTGTATCAGACTTCCTTATGCTTTCTGCCTGGTTATGCCTTTTTATGATGTCAAAAGGGGGAAGTTAAGGGGGAAGCACATCGACAGGGGGAACTTGCTAGGAACCTGATCGATCATTTGTTATGTATCTAATGGTGTCAGTGTACAATACTGTTCACATAACTGCTTCCCAACTATAAAAGTTTTTCATCATCAAAAAGGGGGAAATTGATGGGTTAAATTCTGTTTTGATGATCTAACAAACTTTTACGTGACGAACTAGAGAAAGGACCTGATGTGTAAACAGCACAAGCAGTTAGCTTCAACTCAAGGAATTTCGGACTGTGTACCGTTTATCAATAAGGGACCAGTTGGAGGACCTGATCCCTTGACATACGCACAGACGGAAGTGCAAGGTCAACTTTACAGCTATAAAAGCTGTGACAGAAAAGTGACTGCATGCAACTGTACACGGTACACTGCAGCAGTCACTTCCCATTTATTGTGAAGTGTACCCAAAAGATTTGGAACATCCTTCTTGGAACATGGTAAGGTCTTTAACATCTTGTGTGAAGACAAACAACACATTCACTTGAGCATTTACTATCATTCTTCTAAGCATTAAAGATTTGCCCAGCATTGAAGGCTCAAGTGTGTCAAGAACAAGAAGACAACTCCACTAAAGAGGACCAGTTTCACTGTGTGTCTTAGGCGTCCATTAGTTGAGTTGTAATCTTATGTTTTGCTTTCTATTGCATCCTATATTGTTTTCTTAGAAGCCTTGTAATAGGAACTCTAAAACCTTTATTTCATCCGTGCTTTTATGTGACTAGAGTTAGTCATAAGTCAAAGTCTTTGTAACTAGAGAGTTACAAAGTGGCTTGCAATAGTGATTTTAAGTTAGTAAGTTGAAGTCTTTGTAAGAGTGCCTTACAAAGTGGCTTGTAATAGTTTAGATTACAAGTTAGTGAAGTTGAAAACCTACAAGAGTAGGCCGTGGTTTTTTGTCCCCTTAAGAGGGATTTTTTCCACGTAAAAATCCTGTGTCACTTTACTTGTATTCTTAAAGCGTATCTTCGTGGGAACTCTTAGAGGACCAGGTAACTCTACTGGTTGGTGGACTCACAAACCTTCATCTTGAACTTCTGTTGAAACGGTTGGAAAATATTCTCAAATTATTTTTACTAAAATCAGCTTTTAAGCGTGAAGATTTGACATATATATACTGTTGGAAAGAAAGGTTGTACTTACTGTGAATTTATGACGTGTATTTATGTGTTTCTTACTGCTCAGACCTTATTTACGTTTATTACTTACTGAGTTGGCATACTCAAATTACTCCATGCACCTTGTGTGCAAATTCAGGTGCTAGGGCATTAGAGTGAGAGCTGATTTTCCTGTCTCAGAGTTTTCAGAGATTTTTGAGGTAGCTGCACGGCATCCGCAGCCTTACTTTTCTCCTTCCTACTTTTATAGAATTTATTTTTTTCAGCCTTGTATCTTTTTTATAGTTGCTCATGACTAGTGACTCCGGGATTTTGGGTTGTATTTAATGTTAGTATATCCTTGCTTATTTTGAAATGCTTAAACGGAATATTTTTTTTTTGAAATATCGGATTAGTAATGATTTGAATTAAAGGTTTCTTTATGCTCTAATTAGTGAATTGGCTAGTCAAGTATCGCGATAGGCGCCATCACGGCCAGGGTGGTTTTGGGGTCGTGACAGTAGGGGAAATGTTGTTGATAACATGTTGATTATAGGTCTAATCCGCAGGGGAACATATGAGGAATCTAGTTCTCAAGGGGAACATCAATTTTGGGTTTGTCATCATCAAAAAGGGAAAAATTACTCTAAGTTACGTTGTTTCATGTTTTGATGTTTTGCCAAACGTTCTCAAGGAACCAAGTACGGACCAGATATGATCGCTACATGTAAGGAATCTGATTCTCATGGGGAATATCAATTCTGGGTTTGCCATCATCAAAAAAGGGGAAACTGATAAGTTATACTATTTATGTTTTGATTATTTGCCAAACAGTCACGAGGAACCGGTTGTGATCATTTCCTTTGTTTTGGTTCTCCGGGGGAATATGGATGATTCGTAGGGGGAACAATGTGGAGATCTGGTTCTCAGGAGAATATCTATTCTAAGTTTGTCATCATAAAAAAGGGGAAAATTGATAAGTTATGCGTCTTTTTATTTTGATGACTTGACAAACTTCATGAGAGAACCAGATAAGGAACCTAATACAATTAGCTCCCTTGCATTCAGAGTAACTAGTAAGATGTCTGATTTAATTCTCAATGAAATCAGATAAGGGAACATCAGAGGGGACAAATATGGATCAGTTACCCTCGTCGTTGTACAGTCAACTCTACAATTGTAAAAGTTGTTGCACTGTACCGTCTGGCAAGTTGCTGCACTATATTGTCTGGCAGCAGTACATCAGCACAGTAGCTTGCTAAGACCAAACTAAAGGACATTTTATTGCATCATCCTTTATGACATCACACACACATATTATCAACATGAGGCAAGGGATTTCATCTTCCCAATACTTGCAAATCAAAAGACAATATTCTCTCAAGTGCTATCCACCACCTTTCTCAAGAACAAAGATGCTGCAACCTCAAGGACCAGATCTAAATATTGAAGATATCTTAAGTCCTTAAGTTTGTTGAATCTTTGTTATTTTGTTCTTCATTTGTAATCCTACACCACCTTCAAGAAGTGTCTTTGTAGGCCATATTTAAACCACTGTTTGGTTTAGTTTCTTGACTAGAGTTAGTCAAGGTTTGATGCTTTATGATAGAGTTATTGCAAAGGTCTTACAATAGAGTTATTGTAAGGGGTGAGGAATTAAGAGTTTAATTCCTAGATTGGAATAAGTTGTAATATGAAGTTTGTTCGGTTTAATGGATTTAAAATCCTACTAGGGTAGGTCGTGGTTTTTAATCCCTTGAGAAAAGAGTTTTCCACGTAAATATCGCGTGTTCTTTACTTACTACCGATTTACTGTGGGAACAGATAGATAAATTGGTTCCCTATACTGTTTGGTTTTACAGTCTATTGCTTACTATGGGAACTGATAGAGAACGTAATAAACAGGAAACTGCGTACCTTGCTGTTCTCGAACTAGTACACCACTTACCGCTATCTCAGATACTGCCAAGTATAAGCACAACTTCTCATCTGCCTTCGGAGTGTAGATCAGGGATGGGCTCGATAAGTATCGCTTCAATTCCTCCAGTGCTTGTTGACATTCCGGGGTCCATGCGAAATCATTTTTCTTTTTGAGTGAGGAAAAGAACTTGTGGCTCCGATCTGATGACCTCGAAATGAATCGACCCAAGGCAGTTATCCGTTCGGTTAGCCTTTGTACGGCTTTCACACTGTCCATGATGGTGATATCCTCGATGGCCTTAATATTATCGGGTTGATTTCGATTCCCTGATTTGACACCATGAAGCCGAGGAATTTGCCGAACCATCCCCGAAAGCATATTTTTCGGGGTTAAGCTTCACGTTGTACTTCCTCAAGATTTCGAATGTCTCCTGTAAATGAGTCAAATGGTCCTCTGCGCGCAGGGAATTAACTAACATCTCATCAATGTAAACTTCCATTTATTTACCTATCTGTTCTTCGAACATTTTGTTAATTAGGCGTTGATATGTAGCTCCCGCATTTTTTAGCCCGAAGGGCATTACATTATAACAATAGGTCCTAGACTTAGTGATAAAATAAGCCTTTTCTTGATCTTCTGGGTTCATCTGGATCTGATTGTACTCAGAATAGGCGTCGATAAAGGTGAGAATCTCATGGCCGGCCGTGGCATTGATCATGCGATCGATGTTAGGAAATGGAAAAGAGTCTTTCGGACATGCTTTATTCAAGTCCTTATAGTCTACACATATTCTAAGTTTGCTCCCCTTTTTGGGGACTACGACTACATTAGTTAACCATTCGAGATATTTTACTTCCCGAATGGATCCTATTTTGAGAAGTTTGGTTACCTCGTCCTTTATGAAGGCATTCTTTACCTCGGACTTGGGTCTTCTTTTATGCTTTATCGGTCTAAACCTGGGATCCAGGCTCAACCGATGAGTTGTTATCTCTGGTAGGATTCCTGTCATGTCTAAATGGGACCATGCAAAGCAATCCATGTTATCAATAAGAAATTAAATGAGTTTTTTCCTGAGTTCGGGGGTCAACCCCGTACCTAGGTATACCTTTCGTTCGGGTAGATATTCGATTAGTATCACCTGTTCCAGCTCTTAGACCGTTGAATCCGTTGCATCTGACTCTTCGGGAGCAACGAAAGTTCGAGGAGTGAGAAAATCCTCTTCTTCTTCGATTACATGTTTCTTCGATTCGGTCGAGGTTGGGGACGATGATTACTATTTGGCCGTCGACTTATCCTTGGCGCTCGATTTTTCTGAGGTCGAAGGTGTTGATATCGGCGTCACTTTGTTGACTGCAAACATTTCCTTTGCAGCGTGTTGTTCCCCGTAAATTGTTTTCACACCATCTGTCGTCGGGAACTTCATCATTTGGTGAAGGGTCGATGGCACTGCCCTCATGTTGTGGATCCAAGGCCTTCCGAGCAGTGCATTATACCTCATGTCGCCTTTGATGACATGGAATTTCGTATCTTGGATAGTTCCAACCACATTTACTAGTAAGATTATCTCCCACTTTGTTGTTTCACTATCCATGTTGAATCCATTTAGGACTCGAGATGCAGGTACAATTTGGTCCTGCAGGCCGAGCTGCTCTACAACCCTCGATCTGATGATGTTCGCCGAGCTACCTGGATCCACTAAAACACGCTTAACTTGAACTTTATTTAATAAAATGGAAATTACCATGGCGTCGTTGTGCTGAGAGATGACTTCCGCTTCTTCATCATTGAATGATAAAGTGCTTTCAGGCACATAGTCTCGAGTCCATTTCTCTCTGGTGATAGACACCTTAGTACGTTTGAATATAGGTCCTTGTGGGATGTTGACCTCGCCTACGATCATGTGAATAACATGTTGAGGTTCTTCGTGCTCGTTCTTTCTGTTGTCATCTCTTTCTATGAAGTGATTTCTAGCCCGATCACTGAGGAACCCTCGAAGATGGCCTTTGTTGAATAATCGAGCTACCTCCTCTCTCAGTTGTCTGCAGTCTTCGGTCCTATGGCCATGCGTGCCATGATACTTGTACATCAAGTTTGGATTCCTTTGAGAAGGATCGGTCTGTATAGGTCTGGGCCACCTAGTGTCTTTGATTCTTCCGGTAGCCGATACGATCCCCGGCGCATCGACACTGAAATTATACTCTAATAGCTGAGGCGCTTCTGTGGGATCCACATATTTGTCGAAGTTGGTTTTACTCATAAGTTCCCTAGAATTTTTCCCTCGGTCACTCATTCGATCATGCCGGGCTGATTTGCGTCCCGGGCCGTTGTTCCTCCGATCCGCAACATATGGCTGGTACCGATCTTTATTCGGCCTTGATTCTCTATCCATATCTCTCTGATTTTTACCTGTCGACCGTTTTGGATGTACTGAACCTGAGGGGGCTCCCAATTGGTCATCCTTGACCCTGATCTTCGACTGATATCGGTTATGAACGTCTGGCCAAGTCACAGCCGGGTACTCGATCAAATTCTGTTTCAATTGGCGTTATGCTATCGAACTTCGTTCATTTAACCCTTGGGTGAAAGCCTGAACCGCCCAATCATCAGTGACTGGTGGCAACTCCATGTGTTCCATTTGGAATCGAGATACGAACTCCCTTAGCATCTCTTTATCCCTCTGCTTAACTTTGAAGAGATCTGATTTTCTTGTTGCAGCCTTTATGGCCCCGGCGTGTGCCTTTACAAACGAATCCACCAACATGGCGAACGAATCGATAGAGTTTGGTGGAAAGTTGTGATGCCAAATCATAGCTCCCTTTGACGGGGTCTCCCCGAACTTAGGGTGTCAATGGATATTTAAAAACCGACCGAATCGTACTGTACCGAACCGATTTTTAGGGTTCTTTTAATAAAACCGTAAGTTTTATATAAATTTATAATTGTACCGATAATTAGGGTAGGTTTTTTATATTATGAAAATAAACCGAAAAATAACAGAATCGTACCGAATAAATTTACATATGAAAAATATATTTATATATTAAGTTTTAAAAAAAATACTAAATTATTCCTTGGGTCTTGGAATTATGAAAATCATTACAAGATAACAAATAATTGAGATTAAAATCCTAATTCCAAAACCTATTATGCTACTCCTACTAAAATTAAATTATTTCCAACATATTCACTAGCAAGACACAAAGTATTCTAACGATTTTGAGTAGCAAACTACAATGTATTGAATATGTTTCCTTTCGTATGATTTAGATTTATCTTTTTGAATATTTAATCTTCTAAAGGCTTTATTCTTGAGTCCCAACTTGGCTAATATCTTTATACTCGTGTGATTTATCTTTTCTTTATCTTTGCGTAGTTTCTTTTACGCAGATGTAGAGTAGTTGATGGATCTATACTCTGGTCGTCTTTCATGTTTTCATAATTCATCACCATTTAAACAGTAAAAATGTTTAGAGAGTTTTGCTAAATTTTGTAAAAGTGTATATGTTATTGGATTCTACTTTTACTAGTAATTTTTACATGACATTTTAAAATTATCGAAAATTAATTGAACCGTACAGATACCGAAGAGAAACCGACATGATTGGAACGATTATAAGAAGTTTAATTTTGGTTATATATAATAGAATAACCAAAAAAATGGTATGGTACAAATTTTATAAAATAATCGGCCGAACCGAACCATCGACACCCCTACCCGAACTTCTTTAGCAATACAGACTCGATTTCGTCATCCTCCAAATCATTACCTTTTATGACTCACATATAAGAAGTAACGTTCTCATTGGGGTCTGAGGTCCCGTTATATTTATGTATATCGGGCATTAAGAACTTCTTCGGAATGGGCTTCAAAGCCGCACTCGGGGGGAATGGTTTTTGTAAGAACTTCTTAGAATCCATTCCTTTTAAGATCGGTGGTGCCACTGGTATCTAGTCAACTTGAGAGTTGTAAGCTTCCCCCTTCTTGTCGTTGGCCTCGATTTTCTTTTCTCCCGATTCTATTTTCTTAGTAAGCTCCTCGAGTATCCTCATTATAGCAGGATCGGTGGTCAAAGTATTATCGCTCGATCTTTCAGGCACTGGCTCGGTACAACGAGTAACCTCTTGTTCGGCCATATTTGGTGCCCTGTGCTGATTTTGCAACTGAGCAATGGCGTTTTGTTGGGCTTGTATCATTTCAAATATTACTTGGAGACTGACTCCTTTGTCCCCTATGTCCCGTGTACCTCGATCATCAGTTCGACCCTCTCTGCGTACACTTCCCTCGGGGTCTGCGCCTAAATCCGTATTCAAGGCAACATGAGAACTGACATCAACCGGGTTGACGGGCGGTGCTTCTCTGAGATCAGCCTGTGGCACCTCGATTCCTAGGGCAATAACATTCTTGTTTTCTCCGTGGAGTCTGAGGCCGTTGTCATCGTGTGTAGATGTGTTTTGCGAGTTTTCCATGATTCAACCTGAAAATAAAATTCTTGACAAGAAACAAGCGTAAAATAGTGTGTTATACCAGAATTAACACTCAACAATCACTATTATCCTTAGCCCCACGGTGGGCGCCAAACTGTTTACTTCGAAATACGAGTAACAATTAAACTTGTAATGTGGTTATAAGGATACACAATTTGATTTAATGGCAATTGGTAAATGACTAGATAAATAGATGAATTTAAACGATTAAGATAAATCAAACAAGTGTTGTTGCAATTTGTCGACCTCGATCGGAACATGCTTGAGATCAAGCGTTAAGAACATCAAGAACAGTAGTAAATTGTAAGCAAATAAAAGGGGAGTGTATTGTTATTTCTCAGTAAGTGTGTATATGATATCTCATCGTTACAAATGAACATGGTTCCTCTTTATATAGTAGAGGAATCCTAAATAAGGTATAACTCTAATTTCAGAAGTAAAATCCATGATTGGTATCAATAACCGTTGGCGGTTCTGTTGATCCCGAGATTCCCGCCGAGATTTGTGGTCGATCGTTAATATCTCGCTATTCCGTTGCTCGATGTCGATCGTGTCTGATCTCAATCCTTCGGTCTCCATGTTCTTCGAGCTCGATCTCGCTTCGATATGAACTTAATCTCGAGGCAGACCCTCGAGCCCATAAAATCGATCGTTCGATCGTGCTCGATTTTAACCGTATACAGAGGTGGTAGACGTAACATTCGTTAAGTAAGCAAAATTAAATAGAAAATAAACAAGCTTTAGGGGGACTACTAAGCTATTTTCTCAAATTAATCGAAATATTCAATGACAAAAAAGGTTGATTAATTGCATAAAGTTCGCAAAGTTAATTTGTGGTTATCTAGTACAGTTTTCTGTATAGTGCTTTAGTCTATATAAATCTTGTACATTGTTTTGATTTCATAACATGATTGAATCAAACGATAATGCAATGCTAGTGGTTCTTATTTATAAAATTCAACAAAGTAGCGATTGTCACATTACCCAAATCTTTTGAAGTGCACTAATATAGTTCTATAAAGGTCTCAATCTTTTACATTCCCCTCCCCGATAATAGTATGTTACAGCTACACTCCGTCAAAACATTTTTAAAAATAACACCAAGGCAAGAAGAAAAAAGAAAAGAAAAGAAAAACTTTGTTGAGAGAAGAGTAAAGGATAGAGAACTCAGATGACTGAAGGTGCTATTTCAGTATCACAGGTAAGTAGAAAACATCTACGAATGGTGATACTCATAGTGGCGAATGAAATTGCCGTCAAATATTCCTTGAGATCTGCCTCATTCTACATGCTAATTAACATGCACTTTCTTATACAATAGCACCAAACAATCTAGACAAACTTCTTTTCTTTACCGTTAAGATAAAGTTCATATACTAATGTTTATTTTTCTACTTCTCGAATTTAGCTTGAGTGTGGTGGATTTTGAATTTAGCCTCTACGTTAGTCAAAGCTTTATAAATGTCTGCATCAGAATTTTGCTTAAAAGCTTTGTTGTACAGCCCATTGAAATCCTTTTCTACCTAATCTCTGTTACAACCTCCTCTCCCCCTTAACA
>MDKJ01073347.1:0-37780 GCA_005239525.1 Nicotiana knightiana
TTAATGCGCGTAAAATGTAAGGTATATCACATGTTAAACTATGCAATTTAGTCTCGCATCACTAAGCCCTTTCCTGAATCTTGCATGAAACTAAGCTCTGTCTGTATCTGCATGAGGCTAAGCACTGCCTCCATATTTGCATAAGGCTAAGCTCTGCCTTTCATTTGCATGGGACTAATCCCTGTACCGAATCTTGCATGAGACTAAGCTCTGTCTCCATCTGCATGAGGCTAAGCCCTGCCTCTATATTTTCATAAGGCTAAGCTCTGCCTTTCATTTGTATGGGACTAAGCCCTGTCCCGAATCTTGCATGAAACTAAGCTCTGTCTCTATCTGCATGAGGCTAAGCCCTGCCTCCATATTTGTATAAGGCTAAGCTATGGCGTCATTTGCATGGGACTAAGCCCTGTTCTGGATCTTGCATGAGACTAAGATCTGTCTCCATCAGCATGAGGCTAAGCCCTGCCTTCATATTTGCATAAGGCTAAGCTCTGCCTTCATTCTCTGGCTCTTTGATTTCATGATTCCTTGAGGAGATCTCAAGGAAAGCCAACCGGATTCTGCCTGAAAATTTTTTACTGACATGTCTATGGCCTTTCTCGTTTGTGAGTATTGGTTTCCTCCCATTTTTAGTTCGAATCCATAGTTTTGACTGAGTTTCTTTCATCTATACTTTTTTTCTAAAAAACCCTAGTTACGACTACTCGAATCGGTTTAGATCTTTGTAGTTCTAAAATGGTTCGAGTATTATATAGTGTTTTTCCTTGAATATATCATGTTTTGGTTAACTGTTTCGATTCCATTTGCTTTCTTATGAAATTGGGGTTTGCCCAAATTATTTCTCAAAAGGGTTTTCTTTCTAACTTTTTCAGCGTTTAAACTAATTGTTTCTTTACTAGCTTGACTGATCCTCGTGTATGTTTCTGTGTGTTACACTTATTTATTAAATTTTTTGGTTTCAATATTATGCTTATCTCTGCGAACCAGTCCTATTAACGTATTTCTATTTAGGAGCTTAAATGATTTTCCCTGTTAAAATCAGTATTTTGTGAGATTTCTACTTGATTGACTTCTGTTAAGGATTTGAACGATTTCTTTCTTGTTAAAATCAGAGCTCTTTTGGGATTCTTACTTGGTTGATTTCTATATAAGGATTCAAATAATTCTTTCCTATAAAATTAGTACTCTTTGAGGATTTTACTAATTGTTTCCTGTTAATTGCTCTGATTAAAATCTGTGTGCATAGATTTTATTTGTTTCCTTAGTTATGACTTTAATTGGTCATCCTTGCCTTAATTACTCATCCTCATGATTTTGTGATTTGTACCAATCCTTTATTTGGTCTGATTTGGATTCTTGCCTTAATTAAACTCTCTTGTTGTTACAGTTGATCAATTACCCCTAATTAAGGGGTCTATTCCGGACTCCCTTATGATTAATTGATTCTGTGACCCTGTGATTGCCCTTAATTGACTGATTTATGATTCTTTTACCTTATTTGTCCTACTCCTAAAGTGTTATATATACTCTCTTATTATTCCTCTCAAGGGGACGGACAATTAGTTCATAACACACACACACTCTCAATTTCTCTATTTTTTCTCTGCTACCTGTGCTAACTGTTGGTCTAGCCAGCTGAAAGCCAATGCTAGACAGTGGAACTCTACTTGCTTTGCATTCTGCACTTCCTTAACTGGTATGTCTCTAGTTCAATTTCTGAAACTCAAATTTATGTGTTCCTTTATGTAAATCCATGCCTATTCCTGCACTGGTTAATTGGCTATGTATGTAATTGTCTTCCTGTTTACTGCTTTACCCAGTATGTTTAAGTTTTAGCCTCTCCAGTTCAAGTGTTTAATCGAGCATGCCTAGATCTCATTTGTCTTGTTTGCATGTTTGTTCAGTTCCTGTTAACTCCCCTCAACTAGTATGCTCATGTTAGTGTCATAGACTCCTAATGTATTTGATTGATCCTAATTGGTATGACTAATGCACCCCCGTCTTCAACATGACTATTCCCACGCTTTGTCTCTATGTTTTAATTGCCTATTTTCAAGGGTGACTTGTTAAGTCTCTGAATCAGTAGACTCCTAGTTGTTCTGTACAGTTGTTGCTCCATATGCTCCCTTAGACCCTGTTCATGTGTTTTTGATGTGAAACTCTCTATGTTCCCAACCCCTTGACCCCAATCTGTAAAGCTGATGGTTGAATGGTTGTGAGTCTGAGCACTCTGAGTTGTGTGGTTGTATGTTGAATCTATGTTATTTTCAGAATTGATTTCAAAACTGTTTTTCACTCTTGGCTTCCTCCTAAAATTGTTTCTATTCCTGAAAACCTTTTTACTTCTAATAGTGTTATCTCTACACTGTCTTTAACAAGTTCTTTCAAAACTATGTCAAGCACTCTCACTTCTACTCTTAGATTCTTATGTTCTGCCCCTCCAGTGTGTGTACTGCCTAGGAATCCATGAGATTCCTCCGAACTCTGGCACACTCGGGGTGGTCTTTTCCACACTGCACATAATCACTTCCCTATTCAAAGGATCTTGGTGTGAGCATTGCTTGGGATCCCTGAGGTCCTTAGGGAACTTTGACACACCAGGACACCCTATTGGCTATGAGACTCTTGGTATCTGAGACTGTTTTGAAGGCCTGGTGTCTCCAGGTTTACTTTGGGCCTATTTGCAGGCTCTCTATAATATAGCTTATATTTATTTATGTAATTCATTCAATTCTGGTCTATAATAATTATCTTTGTAAATAGATATTGGGGAAATTAGTAAAAGGGTAGGGATTCTTCTACGATTTTTGTGGGGAAATTAGGTAGAAATCATGCTTTAGGTTTATACTATGCTTATTTACAGTAGAAATCATGCCTTTAGACCTATATTATGCATTAGAGATCATATTGTAGGACTATTGTGTTATTTTCATTAGAAACCCTGCCTTAGGATAATTATGTTTACTGGTTTTGCATATTAGAAAACATGTTATAGCTCAGTACTTCTTTATCACAAAATTCTGCTTCTGCATAATCACGATCACCTAGAAATCATGTTATTAAGTTACCGCTGTAATTCTGACTAATAAAATGTTCATTCTTTATGTGCATTAGAAATCTTGCTTTAGGACTGTGTTTATATTCCCTTTAAACCATGTCTACATCGCCTAAATCAGTAACCGTCCTGTCTATAAGGATGCTTAAAAGCAGCCCCAATGCCTAGACACCATGTTATAGGATAAATATGTATGAAATCTATTTCTTACTATTCAGCACCTTGACCAGCATGCCTATAGGACTTAATAAGTTCAAACTATTTTAAAACTAATTTCCCAGAATTCTGATTGCATGTTTATAGGGTATTACAGATCCACGCCTAGGCAAGCCTTAGGTAATTAAGGCCCTATAAAACTATGAAATTATGCTCTGTTTATTTGTGAAACCACCCAGGTTCAACAGGTTCTAAAATCAGTAGGCAAACTGATTAGTTTTATGTCACTTCGCCTTAAAACCATGCTGCATATTCTCTGCTTGTCATGCTCACCTAGATATCCTGTTCTAGGACTTTCTAAAATTCTCTGAAATCTGTGGTTGAGACGTGCTAATTATCTACTTATGTGTGGAGGTAAACATGAGCCCTCTTAATTGTTTTTATACTTGACATTCCTATATGTTCTTTGTTTTCTCTTAGATTTCCCTTTTAAACACCTTAGGAGAGTCTAGAACTGCCTAAAATTAGAGGTCCTAAACACCTCCAGGACCCTAAGGAAGGGACGGGTAAAGCACACTTAGAGTTCTTTAATTAAAATCGCTTATATAACTGCTGAGGGAGGGGTAATTGGGTAGTAAAAGGATATGATGACCTATGCGCTAATGTCACGTGTAACCTCTCTAGTTGAGGAAGGATTACCGGGCATTGTACGGATTTGATCCTATAGGATAATAACTTAGGACTCCCCTATATTATTTACATATGCGTGCTCAGACTGCTTACCTTTTAAACTCCTTTCATCTTACTTATATATGTGTGTTTAGACTGCTTATATGTTAAATGACTAATTTACTAAGTAAGCTTGGTCGGGACCTACCATTGTGCACCTCGAGGGGTGCCTAACACTTTTTCCTCAAGGTAATTTCAAGCCCTTACCCAATCTCTGGTAATGTAGACTGGTTTCATGAATTACTTGCATTAGGTGCCCTAACGCACCATAAATCCGTTAGGTGGCGATTCTTCACTTTCCATACCCCTCTCCCAAAAGGAAGGGAGTTGTCCCAAATAAATATCGAAACCCGATTCCGCGAGGAAAGAGGGGGGCATGAAAATGCTTGCTTCACTTGCACCTCCCAGGTGTGTTTCTCCTTCCCATAGTATATGTGGACCCATCTAACCCATAGTTTGTCTTCTTTTTTTGTGTATAGGTTCCGCATGAGTTTCAGGAATGCTGCCTTATTCTATGTTTTAATGTGAATCACACTGAATCCTCCTGCTGTTTTGGGACAACAGACTTTTTCCCATGCCATCAAAGCTCTCTTTGATATTGCTGTTGTGCCTGTCCGGAGGAAGCTCCTACATGTTGCCTTAATCTACTTCACAAATTTTTTTGGTAGCACATAAATTTGAGACCAAAAGACTTGAACTGAAAATAGCACATTTTTGATTAGTTGAAGTCTTCCACCATATGATAAGTATTTTGTGGTCCATGAGGTAATCCTTCCAAGAATCTTTTCTATGAGTGACTGACATTGAACTAGGGAGAGTCTTTTGGAGGTTAGTGGGACCCCTAGGTATCTAATAGGTAATTCCCCTTTTGCAAACCTCAGTATTGTCAGGATTTCCCCTCACACCTCCCTAATCACCCTTCCAAAATATATGAAGCTTTTGTCTTTGTTTGGTACTACATCTCCTCTACAGCAAAGCAGCAGGTCATCAGCAAAACCTAACTAAATAATCTGCAGCTTTGAACATTTAGGATGGAAATTGAACTCTGGATTTCTCTGCAATGTCTTGAGCGTCCTGTTGAGATACTTGACAATAACAAAAAGTAATGGCGATAGTATGTCCCTTGTCTTGGTCCTTTCTTACACATGTCATAATCCATTCTATAAACAGATATGAGAAATTTAGAGCATGCAAAATCTATTCCAAATAAGTCCATTCTAATGAATCATATGTCTTTTGCATATCAACTTGCGGATAACCCCTTTCTCCCATATCTCTTAACCAATTCATTGCTTATGATCATGTTGTCTGATATAATTCTACCAGGAACAAAAGTTGATTGGCTTGATCAATTATATTATCCATTACACCTTGCAGACTTGTTGTCAATACTTTGGATATCAGTTTGTACAAGATTGTACAACAAGATATAGGTCTAAATTGCTTGATAGTATAGGGTTTGAACTTTTGGCATGAGTGTGACTATAGTGCAATTTATAGGCAGGTAAAGGTTCTTTGTATGAAAGAAGTGCAGGGCAGCATTTGTTACCTCCTCTCCAATGATGTTCCTGGCTTTATTGAAGAAGACAACATTGAAACCATCACCACCTTGATGCTTTTTGATCATCAATAACTTTCAGTGCATTGACCACTTCCATCTTGGATACTGGTGCTATCAGTTGCAGCTGCATCTCTCTACTCAAACAGGGCCCATCTTTCATAACAAGGGGATTAATTGCAGGTATATAATCAACTTCTAACCAAGGCAGTTGCTTATAAATTCCTATGATCTCTTCTTGGATTGCCTTCTCAGTATGCAACATCTTATCATTCTCATTCGTCAAGTTTCTGATTTTGTTTTGGGATATCCTATTCTTTACAGAGGCAAGAAATAGGCTGCGTTTGCATCCCCTAATCGCAACCATTGGTTTCTAGAATTTTGTTTTGACTTTCTTCAATAAGGACCCATTTTTCTAGTTGTTCCCTAGCTGATTTCTCTTCCTGGTTAAGTGATTTTGTCCCCCCTTTTAACCTTATTTCCTCCTGAATTGCTAACAGTTGTTGTCTGGTTCTTTTGATCTTATCCTCAATACCTGAGTAATGAGTACTGTTAATATGCTTCATTTCTTGTTTAACTCTCTTCATATTTGCCCATATACTTTGTATGTTTCCCTCTGTTTCCCTGTTATTCCATCATTCCAACACTTTCTGTTGAAAATCATTGTGTTCTGCTATAATGTTGAAGAATCGAAAAGATCTATATGTTTTGCTTTGTTGATTCACCAGTTTGAGTGCTAGTGGACTGTGGTCTGAGAAGTGTGGAGTCATGATTATGGCATCAAGGTGTGGTATTGAATGTCCCATTTTGTCACGATCCAAAATCCATTAAAGGTCGTAATAGCGGCAGACACGGCCGTCAGGCAAGTAAAAAATAAATACTTAATTTGGTTCTCATTTTAATATTTTTGAAATCATATTTTCCTTCTATTAAATAGTAAAAGATGGAATTTACAGAGTAAATATTAATATTTTTAACAATTTCAATTTAGAAAAACCCATAATAACCCCAAAACCTGGTGTCACAAGTGCATGAGCATCAACTAAGAAGTAAAAATAAAGTACAACATCTGTCCGGAATACAACTTAGATAGGAAAAATACAAATGACTCTGAAGGAGACTCTGCTGGCTGCGGATCGTGACTTGGAATGCAGCTCACGGCAAGTCCCCGCATCATTTGTGCTTCCATGCTCAAAGGGCCACCAGACATAAAAGTACTTGCACAAAAATGTGCAGCAAGTGCAGTATGAGTACGTAAATCCACTTGTACCCAGTAAGTATCTAGCCTAACCCCGGAGGAGTAGTGACGAGGGTTCGACATCGACACTCGCTGGTGGTCCAATAAAATCAGGTATAATAAGGAGGTGAAAAAATATGAGGCAAAGTAAATAAATAAAATAAACAAGTCTAAATATGTGGTACAATTACCCCCCCCCCCTTACAATAAACTCAAGCGCTTAATTAGCAAATTCCTCCTCAACTGGAGCATATATATGTGTATAATAGATCTCACCCAATAGGTTGTTATAATTCGAATCAGGGAAAGATTTATAGATACCTTGGCTTCTTGCCAAATATTACGCACCATTCCATGAGGATATTCTATAGAAATACCGAGGCGTACGACCCGATCCAACATAATATTAAACTATGCAACGAGAGTCGAACGACACGACCCATAGATGCATTTATTAAACTGCTGAGGCGAATGACCCGCTCCTATGAGAGTGTGGTACATAAATACCGCCGAGGCGAACGATCCGATCCTATTAGAGTGTGGTATAAAGTCTACCGAGGCGAACGACCAATCACATTAGAATAAGAAGTTGACCCCCACTCACGAATGAACATGTGAGTTATGACCTTTTTAGGAAAATTGTTCGATGAAAACGCATAATGCGCGGGAAATCTGCAAGAGGAGCACCATTATTCCGTGCCAAATAATAAAACTCGCGAAACTCTATAATAGAAATTCTATCACTCTAGGCATGTCTAGTCTCAAGTCAAAATGCGAAATAAAAGAATTAAACGAGCAAGAATAATCCCTATAGAACAAGTACAACATGATGTAAACCTAAGTCTACCCGAACCATAACCTGAATCTAACTACGTACAGACTCTCGTCACCTCGTGCATACGTAGTCCCTGCAACAAGTTACACACATCAAGTATATCACCTAGGGGTAGTTTCTCCCTCACGGAGTTAGACAGGAGTCTTACCTCGTCTCAAAGCTTACTTTCCGATCCAAAATTATACTTTAAGTCCTCAACTCGGTGTCAAACCCGAAGCTAGCCGAATATTATATAATTTAGTCAATATAGGCTCAAAAGTTCATATTCTAATTATTAAGGTGATTACCCAACCCCAATTAAAGAATTCTCAAAATTCACCCCCAGGCCCACGTATCCGGATTCTGAAAATTTTCAACGAAAAGTGTTACCCGTAACCTCATGAAGTCAAATATATGATTTTCACAAAATTCCATAATCATTTTCGTGGTCAAAACCCATTTTTATCCAAAACCTAGGTTTTTCATTTAAACCCTTGATTTCACCAATTTTTTTATGTTAATCTACCCATAATCTATGTATTCTACCCATGTTGTGTAGAAATTACTTACCTCAAAGTACCAGGTGAAAACCCTCTTCCAAGAGCTCCAAAAATCACCTAAGAGGTGAAAGAAATGAGCTAAATGGCCTAAGTCCCACTTTTAATAAAGTTGTGCATAGGTCTCAAATGTCGCATTTGTTACATCTGGTTCGCAAATGTGACAAAAACATCGCAAATGCGAACTGGGCTCCCACTGCCAAGGTCGCAAATGCGACAAGGGACTCACAAATGCGAACAATGCCAAGGTCGCAAATGCGACTGTTTCCTTGCAAATGCGACTATTTCCTTGCAAATGCAAGCTAGCCCTAGATCAGTCTTCTTCGCAAATGCGAAGCCTTTCTCGCAAATGTGAGGCTCGCAAACGCGAACAAATTCTCGCATTTGCGAGACCTACAACACCAACAATTAAACACCAGAAAACTGAAGTTTTTCCCAACCTTCTAAACATCCGAAACTCCCCTGAGCCATCGGGGCTCCACAACAAATGCCCACACATGTCTAACAACATCATACGAACTCGTTTGCACAATCAAAACACTGAAATAACATCAAAAACCATGAATCTGACGCCAAAACACATGGATTAACTTATTACCTCAAAAACTTCTAAAAATACTTTCGCATATCCGATTCCTATCAAATCAACTTGGAATGACGCCAAAATTTACGAGCAAGTCTTAAATGACATTACAGAACTATTCTCAGTCTCAAAATTTCATTTGGACCTCTATATAACCAAAACCCACTCAAAAAAATTTAAAGAACTTCAAAAACCTTCAAAGAACCAACTTTCAATATTAGACGCTGAAACGCTCCCGGGTAATCCAAAACCCGATTCGAGCATACGCCCAAGTCTAAAATCATCATACGAACCTATTGGAACCGTCAAATTCCAATTCCGAGGTCGTTTGCTAAAAATTAACACCTTAGTCAATTTTTTCCAACTTAAAGCTTCCGGAACGAGAATTTTCTTTCCAAATTAACTCCGAACTCCCCGAAATTTAATTCTGACCACACGTACAAGTCATAATATCGGAAGTGAAGCTTCTCATGGCCTCAAACTGTCGTACGACATGCTAGATTTCAAAACGATTGGTCGGGTCGTTACATTCTCTCCCACTTAAATATATGTTCGTCCTCAAACGTGCTAGGAACTTCTCTGGAGTTGTCTGAAATTACTGTTTAACACTCGTGCACCTACCCAAGCAATCAAAACTCAGTTGATCACATTAGCTTGAGCCAATCTGAAGATTCTCCCTTTTATTTAGTCAAATAAGCCTTAGAACCAAATTCCAACATTTGAAATTCTCTACCATGTTTGTTTCCAACATACGAACATCGTATCCATCACTACACGATGTAACAATACATGATTTTATACTCTTACCGAATTCACACTATGCATCGCATTATTCACATGACCATAATGACATCCCCTGACAACAATAGCCGAAATCTCACGAATCTGATGCCCACAACACACCTCATGAAGCATATAAACCTCGTTTCAACTTTCGCAATAATGCCACGATGGAAAAGATGTGTAGAAACTTATAACCACCTGCCGAGTCACAACTCATGGAGTCTCTCCTCCCCACAAGAACCATTACCTCATTCTGGACTGAATATCGACATTTACTCTTAATGTGCCTCATATAAATATGATTGCACAGATCCCATGTCCAATAATCTCGTCTCACCCTGTACAAGCTGCTCATGCAATAAGCCAACTCAGACACTGCCAAAAGTCTCATGTGATGCCACAATGTGCCAACAAGCCACAAACTCAAATATGATACATAAGGAAACAAACTTTGGAAAGAATTACTCAACCCACGTAACTAATTTAAACAACTAAAAAGATGTTATGAACCTTCCTCAGAAAATGAGAAGCAAAACACACAATAATAGATATGGAAAAGTGTACTCATCATCACACAAATGAGGCGTGCAACCCGATCCAACCATGATTCCCGTGGAGGCGTGCCACCCGATCCAAACATCATTCCCGTGGTGGAGTGCCACTCGATCCAAAAATAATAATATATAAGGAAGTACTTACCGAGCTAAAATTCTCATACATGTGGAAATACCCGAATATCTACCACAAGCATGAGAAGTGCTTAAAACAAATCCCGGGGAGACGGATAGCGCCATACGCTACGAAACTCAAGCACAACTAAGGTGCAATAAATGAACTGTATCTCGTGAGCCATCCTGCTCTCACAACACCACAAATTACACAGGATCTCAACACGAGTGCGAACAATCAAACTGCCTCACAACCCACGTGGCACAATAGAGATTACACGGAATGATTGTCGACAGAAATAACATCCAATGCCGGAATACTCCTCCATAAGAAATTATATGATGAATGAACACACCCAGGCTGGTGTATAGTACATATCCATATTTGGACCTATCACCGTACCTCAAACCGATCCTGATCATACCATGCTTGGGAAAATAACCTCTCAAGGATCCACGGTGACCTTTCGTCGAATAAACTTCCACAATTCACAACCGTTGAATACAATGCCTTACAAGCCTAAACTCTCACATTAGCGATAATACCAAAATCTCCATACTTGATTTCTATATTTAATCAATCAAGAGACTACACGTCACACTTATACCATCTTCCCATGGGATGCGCTCTCACGATCTTCCGTACCAGGTAACAAGTCTGCACATCCCTACCACCGGCCACACAAATGTTGTAAAGCAAACCAAGAATCCGCAAATCAGTACACAAAGCCTCTTACACAGGACGCTGATCTCAGGTGACGCTAGAGACGATACCACCTTACTCTAAACATATGAATTCTTTCCTGCTCATCCGAGTTCGTGACATTCTTGTCAACACTGAACCGCAACCTTGATCCTCAACTTCCAATTTCTCATGCTGCTCACTACACCTATCATGCCAATACGTGAGAGTACAAGAATTTCACCACAACTCCTAAACCACTAATAAAATAAACATTTCATAATATAGGAACCTTTTACTTAGCTCATTTTAGGAGAACCGTTGCAACACGCGACCGAATTCTCAAACCTCAGAAAATACAGCCTCATGTCATGATCTAAACTGCCATCACTCTTGCGGGATCCATCTACACATAACATGCCGTAATACTCGAATGCCTCCAATTAAAATCAAGTATGGCAGCTGTCAAGCCTCGCACGTACCGCCACAAATCACATCTATAACTTAATATACTGAAAGAACTGATCATTGCCAACATCATGCCAATTCAATCATTGCTAACTGATCTGAATTCTTCTAATTTACCCTGAACTTGCCTTAGGAATAATAATAGCTCCATTCAAAACATAACGACCCCAAATACGCACTCATCCTGAGTGACCTTATTTTGCGAGACCACATCGTCTCAAAACCCACAAACCATCTCATACCCTCCTTGTGCGCATATTCGCATATTCAACCGGTACACCCATTTTGATAATTCTTCTATGAATCGGAAGTTACTTCCCCCCCCCCCCATTCCTCTAATGCTACACCGCAGACCGAAGATAGTATAGAACACTCCAAGCCCCTTTCATAATCTGCTGCAAAAGCTCGATACTTAACCATACTACAGACTCGATATCCTTAGGTACCACACTTTAACTTTTGAATCCATTAGGACCGTTGTTGAGAGTCACCCACTCTGACTTGGTCCCGAATATAATCAAAATCCAAGGCCCTGCTAGCACATGAACACCCTCTCAAAGAAGCACCATGCTGGATCACTTTCATTGTACATCACCTCTACACGAAGCATAAACCTGAGTCTTCCCAAAGCCTGAACATGCATTGATAAGGCCAATTATAGCACACATTCCTCAAATCCTTTGCTCGAATCACCATTGATGTTCTCTTTCCCTAATCGTAGTAACCCACTAATATGCAGATGACCAGAAACCTCACAAGTAGACAACCATGCAGTCCAATCATAGGCAGTGGGTCTCTCCCACTTAGCTTGAAGCTACAATTACATAACCATGTAACCCACCAATATTCCTCCCTCCCATTTGACATCAACTGAAAGTCCAACAATATATATTCCAAACTCGAAGTCATGTTGCATCCAAATAAAATCCCTGGACCTAGTCACTATCCACCATGAATTCCCAAATTGCTCTAGACTTTCGTAAAGGCGCGCAGTTATCCTACCAGAGAACCCATATGCTACTCTGCCACTCTCCCACTTTGGTCAAACCCTCTTCTTTAAGAAACTTCTCAACTTCTGTTTCTTACACCTGGCCTTCTAGAAATTTAACCACCGCGAAACACCTCCCACATGTCCTTCCTCATCCTTCGCTGCCTAGTTGTTGCCTTAAATCAAAATCCATCTTTGTAGTACCCGAATCAATAAATCATTACCGACTTTAAACCTCTCCGAAGATCATCTTCCTTGAGCCCTCAACACAAGGAACACCGATTCAATCTTGACCCACCGCACACTGCGATCTCCGACAGCCTCTTCCCCGACACTATTTCATAATTCTCTACCCCAAAGGAGAATTGAACAAGACCATAACATCGACGAACTTAACGCATCCAACAAGGACGACGACACCACATCACAGATGAAAATTCCACCACACTCGAAAATACCAAGTCTCGTTATCCCCTCGACCCAAACCCGAGCATTCGTAGACCGATTATCTTTCCTTCGCTGGAAATAAATGCTGAACCACTAAGCCCTGAACTGAGAAATCCTCCTTTCAAGTCATTCCTGCCGTGATCCATAAATAAGCACCCTACCATTACACCAACATTGTGCAATAGGAATGGACGAATCATCATAACAACCGGTGCCCAACTTCAAAACCATATGAATTACTTATGCTGAGTTGAAACGACAGAACAGCCTTTCGCAAGGCGACAATAATAGCCCAATAAATTACGCAGGGAGAAACATCCTACACCATATCCGTAGTACCATTAATATTCCTCGATTCCCAATTGATAAAAAATTCTCCACGTCGCATAACATTGGATAGAAAGGAAATAAAGGCATAAGCCTTAAGGAATAAAATCGCACGATGAGGAATCAAAAAGAGAAGTGCTCCTAACAGCCTTGTAGCCTATCAAAGATAAGTACAGACGTCTTTGTATCGATCTGCAAGACTCTACTGGACTTGATCATGACTCGTGAGACCTAAGTGAACCTAGTGCTTTAATACCATGTTGTCACGACCCAAAATCCATTAAAGGTCGTGATGGCGCCGGACACCGCCGTCCAGCAAGCCAACAATAGATACTTAATTTGGTTCTCATTTTAATATTTTTGAAATCATATTTTCCTTCCATTAAATAGTAAAAGATGGAATTTACAGAGTAAATATTAATATTTTTAACAATTTTAATACAAAACACCCATAATCACCCCAAAACCCGATGTCACAAGTGCATGAGCATCAACTAAGAAGTAAAAATAAAGTACATCATATGTCCGGAATACAACTTAGACAGGAAAAATACAAATGACTCTGAAGGAGACTCTGTTGGCTGCGGATCGTGACCTGGAATGCAGCTTGCGGCAAGTCCCCACATCATCCGTGCTTCCGTGCTCAAAGGGCCACTGTACATAAAAGTACTTGCACAAAAATGTGCAGCACGTGTATTATGAGTATGTAAATCCACGTGTACCCAGTAGTATTTAGCCCAACCCCGGAGGAGTAGTGACGAGGGGTCGACATCGACACTCACTAGTGGTCCAATAAAATCAGGTATAATAAGGCGGTGAACAAATATGAGGCAAAGTAAAATAAATAAAATAAACAAGTGTAAATATGTGGTACAATTATTCTCCTTACAATTAACTCAAACTCTTAATTAGCAAATTCCTCCTCAACCAGAGCATATATATGTGTATAATGGACCTCACCAAATAGGTTGTTATAATTCGAATTAGGGAAAGACTTACAAATACCCTGACTTCTTGCCAAATATTACACACGATTCCATGAGGATATTTTATAGAAATGTCGAGGCGTACGACCCGATCCAACATAAATATTAAATTATGCACCGCAGAAGGTCGAACAGAACAAACCATAGATGCATCTATTAAATTACCGAGGTTAACGACCCCCTCCCATGAGAGTGTGGTACATAAATCCCACCGAGGCGAACGGCCCGATCCCATTGGAGCGTGGTTCATAAATTTTGTCGAGGTGAACTACCCGATCCTATTAGAGTGTGGTTCATAAATTATGTCGAGGCGAACGGCCCGATCCAATTACAATAAGAAGCTTAGCGGAGTCCTTGACCCCCACTCACGAATGAACATGTGAGTTATGACATTTTTAGGAAAATTATTCGATGAAAACGCATAACGCGCGAGAAATCCGCAAAGGGAGCACCATTATTCCATGGCAAATTATAAAACTCGCGAAACTCTACAATAGCAATTCTATCACTCTACGCATGTCTAATCTCAAATCAAAATGCGAAATAAAAGAATTAAACGAGAAAGGATAATCCCTATAGTACAAGTAAAACATAATGTAAACCTAAGTCTACCCGGACCATAACCTGAATCTAACTACATACGAACTCTCGTCACCTTATGCGTGCGTAGTCCCTGCAACAAGTTACACACATTAAATATATCACCTACGGGTAGTTTCTCCCTCACAGAGTTATACATGAGACTTACCTCGTCTCAAAGCTTACTTTCTAATCCAAAATTGTGCTTTAAGTCCTCAACTCGGTGCCAAACGACCCGAAGCTAGTCAAATGTTAATTCAATATAGGCTCAAAAGTTCATATTCTAATTATTAAAGTGATTACCCAACCCTAACTGAAGAATTCCCAAAATTCACACCCGGACCCACGTGCCCGGATTCCGGAAATTTTCGAAGAAAAGTATTACCCATAACCTCATGAAGTCAAATATATGATTTTCACCAAATTCCATAATCATTTTCGTGGTCAAAACCCATTTTTATCCAAAACCTAGGTTTTTCATCTAAACTCTTGACTTCACCAATTTTTACATGTTAATCTATACATAATCTATGTATTTAACTCATGTTGTGTAGAAATTACTTATCTCAAAGTGACAGGAGAAAACTCTCTTCCAAGAGCTCCAAAAATCGCCCAAGAGGTGAAAGAAATGAGCTAAATGGGCTAAGTCCCGCTTTTAATAAAGTTGTGCACAGGTCTCAGATGTCGCATTTGTGACATCTGATTCGCAAATGCGACGATCGCAAATGTGACAAAAAATCGCAAATGCGAACTGGACTCCCACTGCCAAGGTCACAAATGCGAGTGTTTTCTCGCAAATGCAAGCTAGGCCCAGATCAGGCTTTTTCGCTAATGCGAAGCCTTTCTCGCATTTGAGAGACCTGCTGCACCAGCAATGAAACACCAGAAAACTGAAGTTTTTCCCAACCTTCCGAACATCCGAAACTCCCCCGAGCCCTCGGAGATCCACACCTAACGCCTACACAAGTCTAAAAATATCATACGAACTCGCTCGCATGATCGAAACACTGAAATAACACAAAAAACCACGAGTCGGATGACAAAACACATGGATTAACTCTGAACTCTCCGAAATTCAATTCCGTGAAGCTGCTCATGGCCTCAAATTGATGCACGATGCGCTAGAGGTCAAAACGACTGGTCGGGTCATTACATATTTATTTTATCCTCAATATACTTCCCTGCATTGAAGTCTCCCATTGCTAGCCATGGTCCTGACTGAGCATTGTGAATTTGTTTTAAATCATGCCATAGACTTTTCATGTCCCCAATAGTATGCAAGCCATAAATAGTTGTAAAACCAAAACTCATTTTGGTCTCAAGTATACAGACTTTCCCATGTATGTATTGTATTTGAGTGGCTTCTACTGTAAAACCATCCTAATTAGGATCCCACATTATCTAGATTCTTCCTCTATTTCTTATCCCTTAGTTGTTGCACCAGCTCTATTGTGGAGCTATTTTATTTTTGATCTTCTTTGCTATTTCTTCTGTCACTCTATGTTCTACTATAGCTATTATACCTACATTATTTTCTTTTAGAAACTCCTTCATCTCCTTCTGATTTTACCCCTTATTCAACCCTCTAACATTCCATGTGATTAACTTCATTTTGGAATGGAGAGGTATTGTAACTCACTTCCCCTACTGGTGCTACATTGTCCTTGCTCCTGGCCTTGTTTTGGGCGACTATAGTGCATAGACCCTTCTAGTACTAAAGGATCAAATCCACTTTTGGTCTGCATTTCTTAAGTTTGGTTACTCATTGGTTGAGACTTGCTTGTTGATTTCCTTTGACCTCTGTCCACCCAACTTCCTTTCATGCTTTTGGCTTTTTAATTTACTGGAAATGAAATATGAGGATACTTCTTGTAACACTCCATAAACTCGGACTAGATGTGGACATGTTAAATGAGTATTAAGATGGAATCTTGGACATATGAAGTCTTATCGGGATGAGTATGGGTAAAAAGAGTTGTTTTAGAATCAGGATAGAGAGTAAGGTGTATAAGATTCGATAAAATCAACTAAGTTTATGGAAGGTTTGTATCTAGAAGGATTTCGCAAATATCAGTTGGGTATTTGGGGAAAACGTAATACATGAAAGTTGTAACCCATTGAAATAGCTTTCCAACGATATATCGTGGAGCCCGAACAGATTTATGAGAAAAATATTACGTGCATTTTACTAGACGATGCGCAATATGTGCGCCCAGATGGCCCCGTGCATAGTCGCGCACTTGTGGCAGTGCTACTGCCCTGGTGTGCGTCCAGGTGCACAGGAGCGCACCCAGGGGTCATTTTTAAAGCCCTACTTCGTCCCCCACACCCCAAAACACAAAAGTTTGCTCTAGAAAGGGAAGCTCTCAAGAACCTAACCTCCCCCAAGGCCCCTCCACCATCCAAGGTGAATTCTAATGGTGATTCTAGGTTAATTTTAATTCTTCAACACCTTATTAACATGGGTAAACCCTTCAAATTATTATATATTTGATTGGGACATCATGGTTGAGAAAAGAAAGTCCTAGAACTCGAATTCAAGAGGATTGAATGTCAAAAAGGTAATATCTTCACCCTATAATTGATTATACCATTGGATTAATGATCATAGGCTCTCTATTCATTAGATATGAGTTGACGGGTTGATAGAAAATCATGAACAATTATATGTTTGGGTTATTGATCATCGATTATTGGTTAAGGGTGTTGTTTATCTTATGGGTGAAGAAGAATGATATTGATTATAAGAAATATGGGATTTTAGAATTTATCTAGGAGCAAGAGAATGGCTTGTTGGGTGTAGAAAAACCATTAATGAGGGCTATGAGGCTTTACAACCATAAAGTGTTTGATGAAATATCTAAGTGACCAAAATATGAGTATTATTACTAATATGAAATCACTTTGACTTGTATTGATATAGATTAACGTTGAAAGGGTTGGCGAATATTGTATTACTCTCAAGAGCAGGAAGTTAAGGTATGTGGGGCTAACTCTCTATGTTTGAGAATGTTAATGATCCTCCCTACACTACTTTTCTTTTACGACGTTACTAATTACCTCAGAAGTACAGCTAAGCTTGGTTCCCTGAATAGTTGCAGAACTTATATTCTCTAGCTTCATAATTCGTTCATGGCTTTCATTCCGAACGTTGTGAGATTAATGTGTAATCAATATAGACTTGTATTTAATTCCCATAAGTCTCAGTCTAGATTACCAGCATGTCATATATAGTTAAAGCATAAGTTTTTATAATCAATTCATAAATACGTGTCTCAATTCATTTCTATTCAGCATTCAAGTATCATGCAACTCAATATGGTTCAGTATTTCAGTGTCATGTGTCGCGCCCCCTCTTTCCTCGCGGAGATCGGGTTTATGACATTTGGTTGAGACAACTCTTTCCTTTTGGGAAAGGGGTTTGTGTTTTTGAGAGTCTCCACCTAACGATTTTCAAAGGTGCGTTTAGGACACCAAAGGGGTTCATTTACAACTACGTTGTTAACCAGAGATAGGGTAAGGGCTTGAAATTATCCTAAGGGGAAGGTGTTAGATACCCCTCAGGATCCACAAGTGTGGTTCCCCGCCAAACATCTTTTGTGAATTTGTACGTCTTACCAAACAAACAAATAAAGGCTCAAATAAGGGGATTTAAGTCTTAAGCATGCAAATGTTTGAAAATTGTAAAGAAGGTTAGATTTTTGAAAGGATTACGATCTAAGCATATAAAGGATATCCTAGGTTTATAATAATATGGATCACATCAATGCAATACCTGCTAATCACTCCTCGACGAGGGGCTACACGTGGTATTAGCGCACAGGTCATCATATCCATATTCTACCCTTTCCCACCCCGTGAAAGTAACTAAATCGAGTGTTGGTCTCGACCTCTATTGCATGCTGTTACCTGTCCCTTTCTATTAGTCCCGGAGAAATTTAAGACTTTTATCCTATAAGGGAGGTGCTAGGCAGACCCTCAGGTTTAAAGGCAAAACACTAAGCAACAAACAAGAAACATATAGGACTGCAATTAAGGGGTATAAACATACAAACATGAAAAGGCTCAAGTACCTCCACAGATAAGCCAATTAAGCAGCATGACTCAAACACAGTTAAAGTCTTTTGATTCAGATCCTAAAACCTGGTATCTAAATGATAATAACAAAGAGGCAGTTCTAGTTTTATTCCTTGTAATTGATTTCCTAAAGCTTTCCTAGGTGTGTAGCAATTTTGAGACAATTCAGGTCGTTATACCTAATAGCATGCAGTTCTAAGTGTTGCAAATACTCAGAGACTAATTACTAGTTTGTTAGAACAGGAGGACTGTTTTATACATCTTTATTTATACTAAGTGTAGTTAAATAAGTACGATCCGATAACATGATGTCTAATGCAGAATGATGCATATGCAGTTGCTAAAACAGGATCTCTAAATGCACATAAAATCACAACATTATGCACAGTTTCAGGAATAACATAGGTGACAGTTTTTAATAGTTGTTTACCTAGAATAGGATCTATACGTGTATAGCATGATGAGACATGATTGCAAAGTACTGGTTATTAGCACATTTTAGCACAGGACTTTCGAAATGAGATGCCAATAGATGTTGGAAACAGTAAGTGTAAGACCTAGGGAACATGGTCTCTAATACATGATCTTGCACATATGAGTCCTAAGCATGATTTCTATTATGGAAATAGGGAATAAAACCTAATAACATGGCTTCTACCCTCTACTAGTTATATCATGCATATTTACCCCTCCCTTTTCACTATCCATCCCCAAAGAGTTGTTTAAAACAATTATTACAAGCCATTTTCATGAATTACATAACTGAATAATGAAAAGAAGAAGTTATACTATAGGGAGCTTACTGATAGGCCCAGAATCTCCAGAATGCCTCATTGCCATTCTATTCACAACCTTTCACATGAAGTAGGTGTGTCAGAGTTCCCTAAGGATCTCAAGGGATCCCGGGTAGTGCTCACACCCAGAGTCATAACCAAATAGAGTAAGTGCAGTGTGGAAGAGCCAGCCTTAATGTGTCAGAGTTCAGAGGGAGCTCATAAGGGTCCCTAAGCAGTCACACATTAAGGGGAAGAACCTAGACTTCTAAGAGTATGTGAGAGTGCTTGATATAGTTTAGAAAGAGTTGAATTGAAAAACAGTTTGAAAATTGTTTTGGAGAGTGATATAAGAGTTTGCTTTGGTGAAAACCAGTTTGAAAGAAGGTGAGTAGGACAATCTCAGAATCAGGACAGCACACATAAACACAAACAGAGGAAAGGGGAATTGGGGACAAGTTGTTCACATGTGAAAGCACATTTTGCACACTGGTAGACATCAGAGAAAGTATTGCAGGACTTAAACAATCACAACACATTCTATCACAAAATGTTCATGCCAGGAGCTTAACAACATTAAATTGAGGGATGCCAAACGGGTTCACACATTAAGTTCAGGGAAGGGGTTCAGGATTACTTAGTAGCTAGGGGGATCATGAATACATGCTGACAATGTACTGGGTTAGGGAGTAAGGCAGAATTGTAACAAAACAAATAGTAGGAGTAGTAGACATGCTGAAATAAGGGGAAGGGAAATCACATAGACAGAATAGAAATGCTAGTTACAGGGTAAACAGTAGAACCACAAATAGAAGCACAAAAGGAATAAGAGAAAGTGCAATACGAACATAAACATGTTGTTTTGGATGCTATAAATCAAATAGAAGACATACCAGTCAAGATTGAGAGAATAGAATAGTAGTGTGCAGAGAATTAGAGCAATAGGACAGTAGTGTGCAGAGCAAGAGATCAGTAGAGCAAGTAGAGCAGTAATAAGTTACTCAGTCTTGGCTTTCAGCCGACTGAGTAGCCAGTATTCAATAAGAGAGAGTGTGTAGGAAAGTAAGAGAGAGAACAATAAGTATGCTTGTGTGTGTGTGTTTTCGTGTTCGTGTTTCAAATGAGAGAAGAGCATACATAAATATAGTTTTTAAAACTGGGTGAAAACTAAGGTAAAAATCAGAATCAAGCAATAATTATGGGACTTGGTATCAATCAGAGTGAAATCAGCACAAGTACTCCCATAATTAAGGGAGTTATTCACACGGTGAGTAACAAAATAGGGAAACGACCATATATAGCTTAGAGGAATATAAAACAGTGTAAGTATAGAAGGCAATTGGGTATCCCTTAATTGAAGGGGTCAAACTCAAACGGCTAGTAGGTAAATAACAATTAAGTAAAGTTCTTATGCATATAACATATAAGGAAACAATTTCAACCCAGTTCAAGTAGACAATTGAGACTAGGTTCAGAAGATATCAATTAAGGAAATAATAATCAATTAGCAACCAATTAATTATGTAACAAGGTAAGAAAATAAGTTAAAAGTCAGAAGTCAGAAGAATATCCCACGAGAAATCAGTAAGGTTCTTCAAATCTCAAGGAATCAGGAGTGCAAATAATAAATCAGGAACCCTAACAAAGTAAAGTTGCAGAGAGTCAGGGATTCGAACAAGAACAAAATCAATTAGGAAAATAATAGGCAAGCAATTGCAAGGTAAAGAATCACATAGAATTAGGGATTCGAGGTTTAGCACACATTTAAACGAACAAGGAGAATTAAAGATTCGAAAACCCTATGTCTATAGTGGCAAAAATCATATAGGTTTAGAGGCAAAGCAGTAACACTAAAGGGATTAAACGGGACGAACACGATATAAGCAAAAGAGAACATAATCAGAAACCCTAATGAGCAAAACAGGGTAAAATCACAGAAAAATTAAACATTTATGAGAAATAAGAGTTCATACATTTAAACGAACATATTAGCCAAAGATAGACTCAGAATTTAGGAAATCCTAGGGTTTTCAGCATAATAAGTCAAAATGAAAAGAAAACTTCAAATAAATCGTTGAATCATAGAAAGATAGTAAAAGCGTAAAAAAAATGGTTAGGAAAGAGGGATTATGAAACCCTAATTTTGAGATGAAGGGGCATTTAGAAATAGGAAGGTTTCTTTGAAGGAAACATGTAAAAAGCTTCATAACATACACAGATCTAAGACAGATCTAAAAGAAAAGTTGGAAAATATTAGGAGTTAGGGTTTCAGAGAACCCAGAGAAAACAAGAAATTCTTAAAATGTCACCGGCTTTAGCCAGAGAAGTCACAGATCTTACTCAAACGGCCGGAGGTGGCCGGAAAATGGCATGAGGGACCATGGGTAGGAGTTGAACCGCTCCAGATTCACCTGAGGGCCTCAAGGTATCATCAGACCGGCATGGGGTGAAGCAGGGGCCAGGAAATGATGAGAGGACATAACTTCCGGCAAGGGAGGTGGCCGGAGGAGGTGGACAGACTCCATCGGAGAGGAGGAGATGAGAAGGTTCTAGAGAGAACCAGAGATAGAGGGAGAGATGGAGTCAGAGAGATGAATGAGCAGGTAAATGAAAGGGGGGGTAGTCGTTAGGGGTTTAATTAGGAAAGAACAGATCTGGTCCGTTGATTAAAATTAATCAACGGTCCAGATCAAAATTGGGGATTGGGTCGGGTAGGCTTAGAGATTGGGCTTGGGTTATTGGGTTATTTGGATTGGTTATTGGGCTAGTCTCAATTGGGTTGGGGTCAGATTCGATTTAGGCTAGATTTTAAATAGGAAGGGGCTAATTATTAAATACCCAATTAAACAGATAAAGAATTAATAAAAATAGCTAAAAATTACATAAAATGAAAATAAGGCTAAATAAGGTAATTAAATAATATTTAAAATATAAAATGACTAACTATTGAATTAAAATGGTATAAAATGTACAATTGGGCTATAATTACAAAATTATTGTAATTATAGCCAAAAAATGTCAAATTGGCTAATTTGTGAAATAATTAAATCCTAATAGGATTAAAATGATATATTGAGATAGAAAATATTTTGAAATTATTTATAATATAATTTATGAATAATTATTGAATTTAAAATACTGAATAAATTGGAAAAAAAATAATAAAATATGGAAAATCGTGGAAAATGCCAGTTATTATAAAAAGTGATTTTGAAGGCAAATAGTTTGAGGAAAAATTGGGTATCAACAGTTGCCCCTCTTTACCCGGGAAGGATGAAAGAGTTGTCGGGTAAAGATATGATGGCCAATTTTGAGCGAGTGAAATGGTTTGGAGAGATTCCGGCCACACCCTGATTTCTGAGTTGCCTACATATCCCTAGTTTTAAAGGAATCAGGTCATATGTAGTTCAGGAGTCATCAGTGAAGTATACCGATGAAGTTTCTTACAAGACGGACGCAAAGTATAGGGTTAGGTGCACAAACGGCTTACGGGGTTGTTAGGAGAACTGGAGCGGGACCGCTCCTGCCGGGATGGCAGTTTGCTCGCTGGATTACATGCAAATAAATAATACAAGCATATATTGTGCGTAATTTAAACATGATGCAAATTCATGTTGGACCATGAATGATGTCTTCGGACGGTTAAGGATGATGTCCTCAGACCATGACGCCCTGGGCTATGAATTGCTTGATGCAAGATTCGCAGGCCATGAAAATGATTTTCTTGGGCCATGAGGATGGTGCCTCCGAACCATGACGCCTTAGGATAATGATATGCAAAATTGAGAGAGATCCCCAGGCCATGACATGATGTTCTCGGGCTATGAAGGTGGTGCCTCCGAACGAGACGCCTTTGGATGAGTTGGCGATATTTCAGCCCATGCAGATACAATAGAATGATGTTGACGAGACAGAGCTTAGTCTTGCGAATAAAAGGGCAGAGCTTAGCCCGAAAGAAAAGCGAAGTAAATAGTACTTGAGACAGCGGTTAGCTCGAAAGGTAAGTTGGAGGTAGAGCTTAGCCTTGGAAGGCAGAATGGTAGCCTTATGCAATGTAGATGGAGACACTGCTTAGTCTCGGATGGCAGAATGGTCGCCTTATGCAATGATGTAGATGGAGGTAGAGCTTAACCTCGGAAGGCAGAATGGTATCCTTATGCAAAGATGCAAATGCAGATGGAGACAACATTTAGTCTCGGAAGGTAGAATGGTAGCCTTATGCAATGATGTAGATGGAGGTGGAGCTTAACCTCGGAAGGCAGAATGGTAGCCTTATGCAAAGATGCAAATGCAGATGGAGACAGTGTTTAGCCTCAGAAGGCAGAATGGTAGCCTTATGCAATGATGTAGATGGAGGTGGAGCTTAACCTCGGAAGGCAGAATGGTAGCCTTATGCAAAGATGCAAATGCAGATGGAGACAGTGTTTAGCCTCAGAAGGCAGAATGGTAGCCTTATGCAATGATGTAGATGGAGGTAGAGCTTAACCTAGGAAGGCAGAATGATGGTAGCCTTATGAAAAGATGAAAATGTAGATGGAGACAACGTTTAGTCTCGGAAGGCAGAATGGTAGCCTTATGAAACGATGTAGATGGAGGTAGAGCTTAACCTCGGAAGGCAGAATGGTAGCCTTATGCAAGAAATAAAAAGACAGTAGGAATTCTTAGTTGGTGATGAATTGTGGCATTGTGATTATTGAGAGCATTGTGACTGCGGAGCATTGAGGCATGTGCGAACGTCGGCAAGTGCAGCAGTTTTGAGAGTCGTATTTTGGACAACGTTTGTCCTCTGGGCGGACATTTCGTTTAGGGGTTTTGCAACCTTAGTGCCTGCAACCAAAGAAAGATCGTGAGTTCTATAAACGGGGGGGTTAGTTCGTATCCCCGCTGATTTTTCTGACTTGTTGGGCTCGGTCTGATGATATTGTCTGTATTATTGGGGTAGCGTTTCTAAACTAAGCTATTTAAAAAAACATGCATTATTTTGTAAAATAATAATGTATAATTAAAAAATAATTTTGGGATGAACCGACGACCGTGACAAGGCTCGGGACATTGCAACCCCTCCTGCTACAGAATTTTGAGGGTCGTCCTCAAAATTCTACCCCGGTTTGATGGGTGAATGTCTCTGACTGTTGCTTGTGCGGCGACTGGATGATCTTGCTTCCTCCTCAAAATTCTGCCCCAGTTTCCAATTGCGGGGAAAAATGAATTTTTTATTGAATTGTGACCGAACCCATAGGGCTGCCTACGTATCCCCTCTTAAACGGGAATCAGTTCAGGCGTAGTTCAATTAACATAATTCAGAAAGCATAAAGATTAAACATAGTAGCATTTGAATGCATCTGAATTAATTGGCTTTGGCCATACTTCTCCATCCATTTCTGAGAGTACAAGTGCTCCTCCTGTCAGTACCCGGTGAACCATGTACGGACCCTGCCAGTTGGGAGAGAACTTCCCTTTGGCTTCATCTTGATATAGAAAGATCTTCTTCAGCACCAGTTGCTCCAGTGTGAACTGTCTAGGCTTGACTCTCTTGTTGAAGGCTCGGGTCATTCTGTTTTGATAGAGTTGACCATGACAGACTGCATTCATTCTCTTTTCGCCTACGAGGGCTAGTTGCTCATAATGGCTCTTTACCCATTCTGTGTCGCTAAGCTCAGCTTCTTGTATAATTCTTAGAGATGGAATCTCAACTTCGGAAGGAATAACATGCTCATTACCATAAACTAGCATATAGGGAGTTACCCCTGTTGATGTGTGAATTGTGGTGCGATATCCCAATAAGGCAAATGATAACTTCTCGTGCCACTGCTTGTGCCTTTCTATCATCTTTCTTAGTATCTTCTTGATATTTTTGTTGGCGGCTTCTACAGTTCCATTCATCTGAGGTTTGTAAGTTGTGGAATTATTGTGTTTGATCTTGAAAGCCTCGCACATAGCTTTCATCAAGTCACTGTTGATATTGGAACCATTGTCGGTGATGATTGACTCAGGAATCCTGAATCGACAAACAATACGGTCACGGACAAAGTCTTTCACGAATTTCTTAGTCATTACTTTGTAGGATGCTGCTTCGACCCATTTGGTGAAATAGTCGATGGCTACCAGAATGAACCTGTGTCCGTTGGAGGCGGCAGGCTCGATTGGTCCAATAATGTCCATGCCCCAGGCGGCAAACGACCATGGTGAGCTTGTTGCGTTGAGGTTGTTTGGAGGTATCTTTATCATATCCGCGTGTATCTGACAACGGTGGCATTTCTGGACATACTGGATGCAGTCCGTTTCCATAGTCATCCAAAATTAACCAGCTCGGAGTATCTTCTTTTCCAGAACAAAATTGTTCATATGCGGGCCACAGGTCCCAGCATGAATCTCCTCTAGCATCTTGGATGCTTCCTTTGCATCGACACAACGTAACAATCCCAAACGGGGAGTCCTCCTATATAGGACTCCTCCGCTGTGAAAGAAGTTGTTGGATATTCTTCGAAGTGTGCATTTCTGAGTGGGATTTTCAAGATCTGGGTAAACTCCTTTTGCCAAATACTCCTTGATGTCATGAAACCAAGGATTTCCACCTGCTTCCTCTTCGACATGGGCACAATAGGCTGGCTGACTATGGATCTTTACGGGAATAGGATCAATGAAATTCTTGTCCGAGTATTGGATCATTGAGGACAAAGTAGCCAATGCATCGGCGAACTCATTCTGGATTCTGGGGATATTCCGAAATTCTATCTTCGTGAACCTCTTTCTTAATTCCTGTACGTGCTGCAGATACGACAGTATCTTAGAATTATTGGTAGCCCACTCTCCTTGTACCTAATGTACCAGCAAATCTAAGTCACCGATCACTAACAACTCTTGGACGTTCATGTCAATGGCCATATAGAGCCCTAAGATACAGGCTTCATACTCTGCCATATTGTTGGTGCAGGTGAATCTAAGTTTGGCAGATACCAGATAATGCTAACCAATTTCTGATATTAGGACTGCTCCAATGCCAATTCCCTTGAAGTTCGTTGCTCCATCGAAGAACATTCTCCAACCGTCATAGGATTCTGCAATGTCTTCTCCTATGAATGATACCTCTAATCAGAAAAATACATTTTCAGAGGTTTGTATTCTCCATCTACAGGGTTCTCAGCAAGATGTTCGGCCAATTCTTGTCCCTTGACTGCTTTTTGAGTCACACAGATAATATCGAACTCACTCAGCAGGATTTGCCACTTGGCTAGCTTGCCAGTGGGCATGGGCTTCTGAAAGATGTACTTCAACGGATCCATACTTGATATGAGATACGTTGTGTAGGCACAGAAGTAATGCCTCAGCTTCTGAGCTACCCATGTCAAAGCACAACAAGTGCGTTCTAATAGAGAATATCTGGCCTCGTACGGAGTGAACTTCTTGTTGAGATAATAAATGGCTTGCTCATTTCTTCCTGTTTCATCGTGCTGCCCCAGAATGCAACCGAAAGCTCCATCTAACACTACAAGGTAGAGTAACAGAGGTCTACCTGGCTCAGGCGGTACCAAGACTGGTGGTGTTGATAGGTATGCCTTGATTTTCTTGAAAGCCTTTTGACAATCATCGGTCCACTTTGTTGCGGCGTCCTTCTTCATCATCTTGAAGATCAGCTCACAGATAATTGTAAACTGTGCTATGAATCGGCTAATGTAATTAAGTTTCCCCAAGAAACTCATCACATCTTTCTTTTTCCTTGGCGGTGATAGTTCCTGAATGGCCCCTGAATTCTTCAGGCCGAATGGAATCATCTTGTAACAGTACACTCCCCATGGTGTAATGAAAGCCGTTTTCTCAGCATCTTCCTCATCCATCCAGGTCTGATGGTAACCAGCGAAGCAATCCATGAATGATTGATGTTCATGCTTGGCGCAATTGTCAATCAGGATATGTATATTTGTCAAAAGGAAGTCATCTTTTGGACTAGCCCGGTTGAGATCCCGGTAGTCGACACAGACTCTTACCTTCCCATCCTTCTTTGGTACTAACACAATGTTGGCTAACCATGTCGGGTACTCAACTACCCTGAAAACCTTGGCGTTGATCTGCTTGGTAACTTCTTCTTTGACTTTCAAACGCATGTCGGGTTTGAACTTCCTGAGCTTTTGTTTTACCAGTGGACATATTGGATTGGTTGGAAATTTGTGAGCCACAATAGACATACTTAGACCAGTCATGTCGTCATACGACCAGGCGAATATGTCCTCATACTCCTTTAGAAGTTTTGCGTATTCTTTCTATTCTGACGGCGACAAATGAATGTTGATTCGTGTTTCCTTGATGTTTTCTGAATCTCCCAGGTTGATGATTTTAGTCTCGTCCAGGTTGGACTTAGGTCTGTTCTCAAAATTCTCAACTTCTTTGACAATCTCGTCAGGTATGTCATCTTCTTCTGAATCCACGTTCGTTTGCTGCGTTATCTCATTGCATGTCACAGTCATCGGTTCATCAAGACATGTAATAGTAATAATGTATAGGTAAGGTAATGAGAGAAAAATGATAGCAATAAATATTGATTCATAAGAAAAAAATTTAAAATTCTTTTGATAAATTGAACGATTGTTTTGAACATTGAAGATCTTATTGCAGGAATTAAAATGCGAAAAAGGAAATCATTTTGTAAAGAAAAACAATGAATAGCGCTCGTTTTAGCCTTGCTACCCCGAGGCTCGTCGGGCTTTGGTTGTTTTGACAGTCCAATTCTTGAGGTACGTCCCTCTGCTCACAACCTGTATGGAAGGGCCTTCTTCCCCCTCCTTCTCGAGAATAACACAGCAATCCATATCACTATCCTCCAGAAACAAGTTCCTCACTGCTGCAAGTGCTTCTTCTTTGTCTGATCCATAAATACGTCGGCCTATTGAAAGGTCTGCTCCAGATGCGATATTGGTTTCTCCAAAGGGTAATAAGGACCGCATCATGGTGGCGACCAATTTTTGAATTTTTCCCAAGTGTATTCGTATCCCAACCCGAAAGTGGTGTCGTGCTTCTTGAGTTTGATAGGTTTGGAGATCCCCTAAAGGTTCTTGTCGAGCCCTTTACCTGGCTCGTACCCTCTTCAGTTCATCATACTTGCGATCTTGCTATCTCGCCATTTGTCTTTGTCGATGGTGTTGACCCATTAAATATGGTGGTAAGTTTCTCCACCCAGCTTCCTTCAACCACCGGAACAGTCTGGCGACTGTAAATAGGGTTGCTACCGTCACCATGAATAATCACTTCTTGGTGGTGTTTAACCAAAGAATTAGATCCTTTGACCAAAGCTATTTTTAGAATGAACACGGGTTTCTGATAACCAAGGCAATACTAATTGTAAGTAATAACGAAAAATCAATGAGATGTACGAAAAGTAAAGTGTATTGCAATAGTAGTTCGGATGTCCTTTACAAGTTATTTTTACTCCCTTATATAGGGAATTTCCTAATATAACGTCTGCCTTTTTCAGTGACTGAGCATTAATGACTAATTATGACATTAATGTAACGTTACAATGAGTAACCGTAACTGTTGCATGAATATTGTGTAACGTGTGGATCACTAATTGAAGATCTTTGAATCTGCCCTTTGTTCTGCCCAGATACATTTTGACCGTGTCTCTTCATCTTCTCAATTAGGTTGAGACTTCCGTAGCTAATTAAGTCGTGGGCGTGATTTTCCGTGCCTTTTTGCCTCATATCTCTTCATAGAGTCCCGTCCAGCTGTCGTGTCTTCATTGATCCACGTAGACTGCTGAGTCATCAAGATTTATTACACGTGTGAAGCTCTTTTTTACCAATACAGATAGTCCCCCCACCTACCATATATTTATCGATCAATATTTGGTAAGTGGATACTCATTTATGGCGGGAATATTTTTCCGCCGCTTCACTCGAACCATTGCATCTTTTTCTGTACGTAAGTGTCGCTTGTCACTTCCATTTAATGCTTATGCCACGTGGCATTTCCGGGTTGGTTCTGCAATTTTTCAGCACCTTTTAGGGCTTTTTTGCGGCTGCATCAGTCACGAAGTGACATCTTCAATTATGGCTTTCACATCATTGTCTTTTCCCATTTTTGACAGTTATCTTCGAGTATAAATACCCCCTTTTCTTTTCTTTCACGAAAAACTTCTAACTTTCAAACTTTATTTGTAACGAACTTTTTCCTTGTCTTTGTAGATACGTCTTCTTCAAACCAATCTAAGGGAGTCATAAACGTAGATGATTTGACTCCCTCTTCTGCTGCAACACGGAGTAGGAGAGGCAGCAGGTTGAGGAGTTTAGGTTCTACTCCTTCAAGGGGTTCTTCCTTTTCTCAAATTACTTCTCCTCCTTCTTCTAGGTCTTTAACTTCTCTGAGGGCTAGGGCTTCTAGATCGTCCAAAGGTAGAGAACGTCATGAACCTTTGCGCGAACCGAAGGTCGATGAAATAGTACCTGCAGAGTTCACCTTCGCTAGGGATAGTCAGGACTTTAGAGATCAGGTTTCTTTATTATCATCTCTTGATAGTGTTGACAAGTACCCTACCCAACTCACTTAAGGTTTAATTCCTCTAATACGCAGGGACTGTCAATGGAGTTCCGATTTTCCTGTAATCATTCCAAATAGTAATCAAAGAATAATGTCTTACAAGACGGGGCATTCTTTTGTTTATACCTATCCCTTTACATTAGGGTTCAAGCCTCCCATCGACCCAGTAATCATCGAGTTCTGTCAATTTTTCAAAATTTGCTTGGGACAAGTCGGTCCTCTTGTATGGCGAGTCGTTGCATGTATTAGATACTTGGCTACCTTAGCTTCGATCCCCTTTACCTTTCATCATCTTATTCACCTCTATTCCCCAATGTTCTTCCGTCAGGGAATTTTTACCCTAGCTGCTAGGAGTAAAAGGGTGTTAGTGACTTCTGAAGATGATAAGGATCGAGGTTGGTTTCTTCGGTATGTTGTTGTTCCTACTGCTGGTTTAGTAGGTGAAGAGAATCTTCCCTTCCCTGAGAAGTGGAATTTTGCACGTGAGTACATTTTTGCTCACATTCCTTGATTTTTGCTTTAGATATTTTATCAATAATGTAGCTGTTTCTTCTTTTTGCAGCAATCATGGGAACCGTTGAGAATGTCTCCGGTTTCAGAGATTGGGTAGAGAAGCTTTTGTTAATTGCTCCATTGGAAGAACGTTCGTGGAAGTACCTATCTGAGAGGTTTGGTTGGAGAGTTAAGACCCATGGTAAGTGAAGTTTTTATTTGTACTTGTCTATTCCTTTGAGCATTATTTAACCCTTTCCTTTTGACAGAGTTTCCTGCTCGTGGAGTTTCTGCATCCGCGTCTGTTCCCAAGTTATCCCTGGCTCAGGCCCAGGAGATTATTTCAGGCTCTTCTTCTTCAAAGAGAAAATCAGATGGCTCTTCTTCTACATGTATTTACCATATCTAATTGGCTTTCTTTTACAGATCAATCTTATTGGCACGGAGCTTATGAAAAGGATTTCTCATACGGAGCAGGAAGTAAAGGAGTGGCATGCTGAAGCAGGTAACTTGAAAGAACAGTATGAAAGCTTAAGGCTCGACATGGAAGTCGTAGAAGAAGAAAAATGTACCTTGGAGCAGCAAGTGAGGGTCATGACGACAGAGTTGGCTGTGGAGATGACATCCTCTGATTAGGCAGACAAGGATAAAAGCTTCCCAGAGTCCTTATTCGCGGAGCAACTGTCTCGTACCTCTAAAGAGGTCAGGAGCTTGAAGGCCTTACTAGACCAAGAGGAGGAATATTCGGGCGAACTAGTGCAATCTCTTACTCAGACCCAGGAGGATCTCCATAACTCTTTGGAGAAAGTTCAATTCCTGGAAAGGTCTTTCGCTCCTTTAAGGGCCTCTAATGATGCTTCCGTGACTGATAGGGATGAACTAAAAGATGAAGTTATGCTTTAGGAGAAGGACTACGAAACTTTTGAAGACAGGGCAGTTGTCGATGTTAGTTGGGCGTATATGAACTCTCGCCTCGACACATTGACTGAAATGAGCCGAGAGGGTTTCGACCTTAATGCTGAAATTGCAAAAATCAAGGAGTCCATTGAGAAGTCTCAAGAAGGTCAGAATCTCTCTTCACCTGAAGTTGAGGCTCTTGCTGCTCAAGTCTCTTCGTCCCAAGCCGCTCCTGCTCCTTCTGCCAGTGAAGTCAACCTCCCTCCTGATGAAGTTTAAGAAGTTGGTTCCTCCATTTTTTTTCTTTGTCTCAATTGGTGGTTACCTCCAGTCCCATCAGGGGTAAATTTGGATCTCTTTAAAGTCCCGGAATGACAAATTAGGGGCACCTCAATGTATAAAAAACTCTATACAGCTAAGTATAAGTTAATACTTAGTTTTTACTTTGCCGTTTTAATATATTAATGCAAGTATGACTTTTTTTTTCCGTTGAGTTTTTGTTTCACTCTTTAAGTCTTTTGCATGCTTTATTTTTCGAGGTTTTAGTTTTACCTCTGAGTTTTGCATATAGAATGCTTTAGATTACTCGTACCTTTTCGTAATAGGCACGATGTCATATTAAATGTGTGCCTTTTTGTAGTAGGCATAATTTATGGAAGAGAGCCCTTTTTTGATCGACACTTAATGAAGAAGACGTCTCAACTTCATAAAGGTGTAATAATGCAGTGATAGGAATTTTTCACATGTTTAAGTATGTTTCTGAGGAAAGTTTTTTTGTTTGAACTTTCACAACATTTTATGTGTGTTTGATTATCGTCCAAAAATCATGTTGCAACTATTTTCTTTTAACATATTTGATATACACTTGTATTTCATAACTGTTTTTCGTATCTAACAGTTTTTTCGAGTTAATACAAGAGAGCAACTGTTTTTCGTTCGTAACAGTTTTTATTCAAGTTGGGGTTTTCGCCCTTAACTGTTTTTGTTTGATAACAGTTTTCAATAAGCATGAGGGAAATGCTCTTACATCCATAACTGTTTTATTTGATAACAGTTATATGAGTACAAAGATTTCATAATTGTTTTTAGTTACAACAATCTTTCTTTTGAATAAGTACAAAGATGCGCATTTCTTCCTCGTAGCTAACATTTTGCCTTTTAACCTGAACATGTTCAAAGGTTTTTTGGATTAGGTTTTGTGTTTGAGTTTTTAGCTCTTTCGATTTTGCTCGCATCACTTGACTTGTTGGGTAGATGGATCTTCAGGCTTTGAGCTTTGACTTTTTAATAGTCTTTTTTTCTTCCTCTTTGCCTTCCATACTGTATAGTCGCCCAAGTGTTTGAGCTTTGAAGAATGAAATCTCGAGCACTTGACTATTCTTTCCTTGTAGTCCTTTTCCTGAAAAGGAAAAACATATCGGACTCGAAGGTATATAATTTTTAGATGATGACTGCTTAACCCTTTAAAATGTCCATCAGAAAGTGTAACCCTAGACCGGGAGTTTGGTTACTTCCTCGTGTCTTTGCAGGTTTAATATTATCATCTGGTGACGGGTTAGCTTTATGCCTACCATATGAAAAAGGTTAGTAAAATTTTAAATGTTCAAAATAAAATCAAATGTGTGATACCTGGCCGGGGGTACTTCTTTTTCTTAGAAGTAGTACTTCTTCAAGTGGATGGCATTCCAACTTGTTGGTAGGATTCTGCCGTACATAGTTTCCAGCTCGTAGGCGCCCTTCCCAGCTATGCCTCGGACTTTGTAGGGTCCTTCCCAGTTTGGACTTAGCTTTCCTGCGCCTATTTCTTTCTTTGATTGAAAGATTTTTTTGAGGACGAAGTCCCCAATCTTGAAGTATCTGAGATGAGCTTTACGGTTGTAATATAACTCTCTATGATTTGTTTCTGGGCTGCCGTCTATATTAGTGTTGCTTCTCTCCGTGGTTCGAGCAGGTCCAGATTTGTCCTCAATTCATCGTCGTTTTCTTCCTCCATGGTTGTTGTAAACCTTATGCTTGGTTCGCCAATCTCCACAGGTATTAAGGCTTCTGAGCCATAGAAAAGTGCGAATGGAGTTTCTCCCGTGGCTATTTTTGAAGTTGTTCTGTATGCCCATAGTACCGTTGGTAACTCATCAGGCCAGTTTCCTTTGGCTTTATCTAGCCGCTTCTTTAGATTGTTGATGATTACTTTATTTGTTGACTCATCTTGACCATTATCCACGGGGTGGTATGGCGTTGAAGTGATCCGTTTGATTTTCCAGCTTTCGAAGAATTCTGTGATTTGTGAGCCCATGAATTGCGGGCCATTATCACACATGATCTCCTTTGGTATACCAAAGCGGCATATTATGTTTCTCCATAAGAAGCTTTTAACTTCCTTTTCTCGCACCTGTTTGAACGCTTCTTCCTCTACCCATTTTGTGAAATAGTAGGTTAGCCTAAGCAAAAACCGTACATGTCCTTTAGCTGTGGGAAAAGGTCCCACTCTGTCCATACCCCATTTCATGAAGGGCCATGGGGATGTTATTTGATGCAATAATTCCGCTGGTCGATACATGTTATTGGCAAACCTTTGGCATCTGGCGCATTTTGATACGAATTTCTCGGCCTCTTCTTCCATCTTAGGCCAATAGTATCCAGTTCTGATTAGGGTTTTTACTAAGGATCTCTCCCCTGAGTGATTTCCACAGTGTCCTTCGTGGACTTCTTTCATCACAAACTCCATTTGGTTAGGTCTGGGGCATTTTGCTAGGGGGCCTCCGAACATCTTGTGATGTAATGAGTTGCGAATGAGGCAGTACCGTGTAGCTTTGCGGCGAAGTGCTTGAGCTATTTTCTTGTCTTCAGGTACGGTGCCATTCTGCAAAAAATTTAGGATTTCGTTTCTCCAATCCCAGGTTAAATTGTTGAAAGTTACCTCATTTCTATCCTGGTCGATCGTTGAATGGAATAGATGAACGACAATTGCATTGTCTTTGTTTGTTACTTCCGTGACTGCTGCGAGGTTAGCTAATGCATCTGCTTCTGCATTTTCCTCTCTAGGTATTTGTACTACCTTCCATGTTTTGAAGTGTCTCACGATCTCTCATGCCTTTTCCAGATATTTGTTGCATCCGAGTCTCTCGAGCGATGTAAGTCCCCTGCATCTGATTTACTACCAGTTGAGAGTCGCTTTTGATTACGATTTGCTCGATTGAAAGCTCTCGTGCGAGTTATAGTCCTGCAATAACAGCTTCGTACTCTGCTTCATTGTTAGTTATAGGATAACATTTGATAGCATGTCGTGTCTTTTCACCCGTGGGTGATATTAAGACTATGCCTAAGTCGGCACCTTTTATATTGGAAGAACCATCGATAAAAAGGGTCCATAGTCCCGGATTAACACCGTTAAAGAGTTGTAACTCTTTTTCCACTTCAGGGACAATGCTATTACTAAAGTCAGTGACAAAATCAGCTAAGATATGAGACTTGATTGCAGTCCTAGGACGATATATTATTTCATGCTCACTTAATTTTATGGCCCACTTAGCTAATCTTCCTGATAGTTCTTGTTTATACAGTATGTTTCTTAATGGATACGAGGTCACAACTGTGATTGGATGACATTGAAAGTATGGCCTTAATTTTCTAGATTCCATCATTAGAGCTTAGGCTAACTTTTCTAGATGTGGATATCTAGTTTCAGCATCCAGTAATGTCTTTCTTACATAATAAATAGGAGATTGTTTACCTTTATTCTCCCTTACCGATACTGCACTTACAGCAATTTCTGGGACAGCAAGGTAGACGTATAGTCGCTCCCCCTCCTTCGGCTTTGACAACAACAGAGGTTTTGATAGGTAAGCCTTTAGGTCTTTGAGATCCTGTTGACATTCTTCAGTCTATTCGAACCGGTTTTGCTTTTTGATAATTGCAAAGAATTTGAAACTTTTCTCGGAAGATTTGGAAATAAATCTTCCTAAGGCTGTAATTCTTCCCGTTAGTCTTTGAACTTCTTTTTTATTTACAAGTACATTAGGTATTACTTCTATAGCCTTAATTTGATCAGGATTTACCTCTATTCCCCTGTTTGATACAAGGAAACCCAAGAATTTACCTGATTCCACGCCAAAAGCGCATTTTTCTGGATTAAGCTTCATATTATACTTGCGTAAAATGTCAAAGGTAATAGAGAGGTGTTGGAAATGGTATTCCGCCCGTGTTGGTTTTACCATCATGTCATCAATGTAAACTTCCATTGTTTTTCCTATATGTTCCTGGAACATCTTGGTCACTAGCCTTTGATATGTGGCTCCAGTATTTTTTAAGCCAAAAGGCATGACTTTATAACAATAAGTCCCCCTACTTGTAATAAAGGAGTTTTTTTCCTCGTCTGAGGGATCCATTTTAATCTGGTTATAATCAGAATACGCATCTAGAAAGCTTAACAATTCATGACCTGCGGTGGCATCAATCATTTGATCTATATGTGGTAATGGGAATGAATCTTTGGGGCATGCTTTATTTAAGTCAGTATAATCTACGCATACTCTCCATTTTCCATTCTTTTTAGGTACTACCACAGTGTTAGCTAGCCAGTTAGGGTACGTTACCTCTCGTATTGAACCAATCTTTAAGAGTTTCTATACCTCTTCGTCAATCACTTGGTTCTTGAATGGTCCTTGCTTTCTTTTCTTCTGTTTAACAGGTACAAAGGATAGATCTTCATTTAGTTTATGAGTCATCACCTCTAGTAGGATAACTTTCATGTCTTAATGGGACCACGCAAAGCAATCTACGTTAGTCTTTAAATAATCAATTAACTTACCTCTTCGACCGAGAATCAGCCTCGTGCCTATGTACACTTTCTGTTCACGCTTTCGTTCAGACAATGGAACAGCTTCGAGCTCTTCCGTAGTTGTTTTGATGTGCTCGTTTTCCTCCGGTTCATGAATGACGTCCGGTCTGGAATCTACATCCGTGTTGTCCAATGCCTCTTCCGTTCTGACTTGATTCACTTTCTCGTAAGTATTTTCTTTTGTACCTGTTTCAGCAGTAATACTTTCTGTCCCTATTTGGGTAGTAATTTCTTCCATACATGTTTGGGAGGTGTCACCTTCTTGGGAGACTTCCTTATCCCTTGATTCTTTCACCTCTACTTTTTTGTTGTAGTGTATTATATTTCTCGCGGTTTGTTGATCGCCTCTAATTTGTTGTATCCCCCATTCAGAGGGGAATTTAATTACCTGATGCAAGGTGGAGGGTATTGCTTTCATGTCGTGGATCCATGGCCTTTACGTTATAAGCCATGTCAGTATCGATGACTTGGAACCTGGTACTTTTGATCACTCCCTCAGCATAAGTGCTAAGTTCAATTTCTCCTTTTGTTATAACTGTAGAGTTATCAAACCCTGATATGGCTCATGCCCTTGGGATTACTTGATTCCCCAATAGCATTCCTTCCACGACTCTTAGCAAAATGATATTGACTGAACTACCTGGATCAATCAACACTCTTTTTACGTTATGTCATGAATAAGTAAAGATATTACTAGAGCATCGTTGTGAGGAAAGCATTAATCCGCCGATATCTACATCATCGAAGGTTATATCGTCTGCTTCCAGATTTTCACGAACCCATTTTTCGTGTGTAATTGTGAACTTCGTGGTCGTTTTGCAGACCACTCTGTTTACTTCTTCACCTCCGTGTATCACGTTGACGGTTCATTTTGGAGATGGAGGTTTTGGGGGCTCTTGCATGTTCTTCATGTATGCATGTTTACCTTTTTCACTAATCAATTCTGTTAAATAGCCCTGTTTCAATAATTGTTCTACCTCACCTTGCAAAATCTGCAATCTGCAGTTCTGTGTCCATGATCATTATGGAATTCACACCAGAGATCTGGGTTCCTCTTATTCGGATTCGACCTCATCTCTTTGGGCCATCGAACCTTATCACCCAAATTTCTTAACACTGAAATTAGTTCGGAGGTACTTACATTAAAGGTATGATCCCCAATTCGCGCATTACCTCTAGGTCGTTGATCTTGATCCCTTCTGGATCTAGATGAGGACGAGCCCGCATCTCTGCTTGGTGGTCCATAATCTGACCTGGTGTTTTCGAACCTGGGACGAGTTTCACATCCCGATGGTCCCAAGTAAGGATCATACCTATTTTTACATGATCTCCTGTCTGATTCTATATCTGGTATAATCTTCCTCTTTCAGACGAGCAATGGTATCTTCTTCTATTCGAAGTTTAGCACTATACCTGTTATAAACATCGTTCCATATTGTAGCTGGGAATTCTCTCAAGCTTTCCTTGAGTCTTCTCGTGGCTTCTGAGATTTTTTCATTTAGATTACTTGCGAATGTCATGGCTGCCCAATTATCAGGCACCCTTGGTAGTTGCATT
>ML381843.1:0-15827 GCA_005239525.1 Nicotiana knightiana
AACAGTATCTACAAAATTGCTACATCTATTCTACAATTAAACTACATACTATTTGAAAAAAAAATGTTGAATACATAATTTCACTTCATCTACAAATTATATACAAAGATTCTACAAAATGGTAATGACAGTATTTATCTTTATTTTCATGCAGGTTCGTCTGGAACACTAAAGTTACTTGATATGCCAACATCTCCCGTTATAGAGGAATATGAAATTATAATAATAACTGAAAGTACACCAAGTGTTATTGAAGAAGGACAAGTGTACCAAGACAAGCAAACAAATGCAACTACAATGAAGCACTATTCTGTCATGCACAAGTTCCAATTCAGGGTTAAAAGATCTAGCCACAGAAGGTATGAAGATCTGAATGGTGAAAAGATCATTATAAACAGTTTTGTCCTTGTGATATGTGTTTGTCAATATTGTAGATGAATTGTAGTTATATTGTATACTGTGTTGCTTTATGTTAAAACAGTCCCTTTTTACATCTACATTGATAACCAGTACTCAAATACAATTTATTTTGTAGCTACTGGCTTATATGCGTTGGTGAAAATTGTACATGACACCTCAAGGCAAAATCTATTAATGATTCTGCAATGTTCAAGGTCAGAAGTTTCAACCGCCAGCACACATGCTCTTTAATGGACAATACATTCATACAACGCAAACCTACTACAGTGGTAGTTGGTAGCATGGTTATTTCAAAGTATTCTGATCCCAAGACAGTTTACACACCAAAGGACATACAAACTGACATGTTGTCCGAACACGGAGTGAACCTAAGCTACATGCAAGCATGGAGAGCAAAGGAAAAGGCTTTACACTTTTTGAGAGGTCATCCTGCTGACTCCTACAACAAATTACCAAGTTATTTTTATATTCTTGAGAAGACGTATCCGGGATCTGTAGTTAAATTGAAGAAGACAGCAGATGAATGTTTCTTATATGCATTTGTGGTTGGGAACATTGTAGGACAGTAGTAGTGGTTTATGGAACTTTCTTAAAGTCAGCATATATGGGAATAATGCTGAAAGCTAGTACAATGGATGCAACAGGTAAAATTATAAAATGTAGATAATTTGTATATATATTGTAGTTATATGTATTTGCCTTTTTATATGTATTTTCAAAGCTGCTTGTTAATTATTTTTTGACTCGTAATGTAGGTACAATATTGCCATTGGAATATGCTGTGATTGATTCGGAAAACGACGCATCGTGGAAGTGGTTTTTTGAGAAATTCAAGCAAGTATATGGTGAAAGACCTTCAATGTGTGTTGTTTCAGATCGGAATGAGAGTATCATGAAGGCAACATCCATTGTCTATCCCGGCATGCCACATTACTCTTGCATGTCATATTTGGACAAATATAAGAGCAAAGTTCAAGAAGGGTCATCTAAAGTTAAGCGAATTGTACTTTGCCACAGTACGATCATACACTCTGGATGAATTTAATGAAAGTATGTCGAAGATTGAAGAGATAGACCCGCGTGTTAAATCATACCTATATGATATTGGCTATCATAGATGGTCAAGAGTACATGCAACGGTGAACAGAACTTGGACTATGACATCAAACATTGTAGAGTCGTTGAATGTTGGAACAAAAGATGCAAGAGAGCTGCCAATAGCAGACCTATTAGGGTATATGAGGACTCTTCTTGAACGTTGGAGCAACGAGAAGTTATTGAAAGCAAATGGTACTTTCACATATCTTGGGTCAAAATTGAACAAAGAATTGGAGAACAACAGAACATTATCGCAGAAGCTTAGGGTAAGATCTGTTTATTTGGTGCATAAAAATAATATATTAATATTCAGTGTTCCCAGATTGTAGATAATTTGTAGATATATTGTAGATTGTAGATAATTTGTAGATAATTTGTATTCTGATTGTAAATATTTTTATTTCTGTTTGTTATGTAATTTTAGGTGAGTGCTTCAACAGATTATATCCACACTGTGATAGATGGTGTGAAGCGGTACATTATGTGTCTTGAAAATAAGAAATGTAGTTGTGGCCAGTTCCAGCTTGATGAACTTCCTTGTACGCATGCTTTAAGGCATAGGAATGAATCTTATGAAAACTATTGCTCGCCTTTTTACACAAGGGAGAGCCTATTGCGTACGTATGATATACCAGTAAATCCCTTGCCTGATGAAAGCAAATGGAATGTGCCACAACATATATCTGATGAAGTAGTAAATCCACCTACATAAGAGAAAAGACAGCCATAAAGACCTCAAAAGGAAAGATACAAAACATATAATGAAATAAATTCAAAGAAGTACAAGGTGTCATGTGGAAACTGTGGAGGTGAAGGGCATAACAAAAGATCTTGCAAGAATGCACCCAAAAAGAAATAAATTTCATGTAGTTAATAGAGTATTTCAAAAGAATTGTTAGTGTGTTCAAGTTAACAGAATTTTGTATGTAATTGTTGAAGTTTTCTAAGATCATAATGTAGTTAGTTTCAATTTTTTTCTTTTTTTGGTCAATTTGTTTTTCTGTATTGACATAATACTTTCATAGAGGGATTTGTTTTCACTGTCTCAAGCATTCTTTACATAGTTAATATTTATCTAAAATTTATCTGCAATACAACTACAAAAAGATTTTAAATTAACTTGAATTTACAGAATAACTACATTTTAAATCAGTATGAAAGGAGTTATATATACAAATTAAATACAACAAGATATTAAATAAATTGGAATTGTCAGAATAAACACATTGTTAAATATTTTCTACAAATTATTTACAGGTACAACTACAAAATTATATACAATATTTTCTACAATTTTAACATTCAGTGTTCCCAGATTGTAGATATTTTGTAGTTTATTTGTAGATAATTTGTATTCTAACAACAAAATAACTACATATTTTTTAGTTGACAGAATAACAATATAAAAAATCAGTTGGAAAAGATTTATATGATAAAATAATGAAACACAAGTACTCTAAACATTCAACAACTGAAGATAAAACCAACATGCTGTTTTCATTTGAACTACTAAAATGGATAGAAAAAAACAAAACAAAGTCTACTGTAAGTGTAGCGCAAGTCTGCTACAATTAAACACAAAAAAATTGTTCAAAAACTTGTGTACTATCTTTCTTCTTAACTAGCATCAACCAAACAACTGTGCTACATGTTTCATACATAGACATGATAACTACTTCTTCTTCCTCTGAACTTTTGTTTTCTCATTCAAAGCTGGTGCACCCTTTCTCCTTGCCAATCTACCTGTCACCTCACTTTCACTAATTGCCCCATTTTCCTGCTTCTTTCTAGCATAGTCCCACAGTAGCACTCCATAGCGTCTTCGGTGTTGGTCAATGTCAAAAAAGTCTTCTGTGGGGATTGACAATTGTCCAAGACTAACATACTCCGCAAAGGCAGCAAAAAATACACCTCAGCCGCTGCAAAAAAAAATGTCAATATTTACCAAATGATTATAAACAAAAAAGAATTAAATGTATAGAAAGAAAGAATATTTTTTTTTACAGTGATCCTTCTTTTTGCTGTGAAATTTTTCCAACGATCCACTGAATGTTAAGAGGGTCGGTAACAACTTTCTCAATGTAAGCCTTTTTATTCTTGAAGTTGATGTCTTTACGCTTCCCATAAAAATCGGTGCATGAAAAATACAAAGGGATAATAACAGAAAACTTGTCGACACAAGGTTTAACAATAGGGTGATTGCGTGAAGAGACCATGGAATCATACGCATAAAGTTGTTTGTCTGCAATGTCAAAAACAACCAACACCCAGTGGAATTTTCTACAATGTTGACGGGCATGATGAACATAGTCAACTTCATCCCATGAAACATTTTCAAGTAGTCTATACCCCAATATATATTCTGCTACAACATCCTGGGGTTTAACAACACAAAACTTCTTTTCTTGAGGAGAATTTTGGAACTTTTCATACATTTGTTCAATCCTGCTCTTGAACAAACAATCTGTTGTGGTAAACTTGGTCTTGTTGTGGGGGCCATACTTGCCTCTTTTCCTCAAGTAATACATTATAACATCAATGTGCTGCAGCAAAAACAGTTGGCATGTATACAACAAGTCAACTTCAGATAGTCTACACAAACTACAATATAACTACAATTACACTACAAACTGAAACAAAGCATCTACAATCATATCTACCATTTATACTACAAGTCATCCTTAAATAATCTACACAAAACTACAATATACCTAGAATTACACTACAAACAGAAAATACAGGATCTACAATCATGTCTACAACATATCTACAATTTAAACTACAAGTCATCTTCAACTATTATACATAATCTACAACATAACTACAATTACACTACAAACAGAAACAAATCATATAGAATCATATCTACAATATATCTACAATGTATCTACAATATATCTACAAACTGGGTATACTGATTCTTACCGAGTCAGTGAGTACTTGTCCAGGGTGTGCTAGGGAAAAGAACCACTCCTTAGCCTTCGTCCTATGAAAACAAATATATAGCAAAATAAAATTGTAGAATGAAGTGGATCTGTAAAAGATGAATGCTGGAATCAAAGTGTCAAATTGTGCATCCTAACCTCTTTGAACCTTTGTCGGTACCATGGTGTAACCACTTGTTGAATTGATCCAACACCTCAAGATATACATATTCACCAATAACAGTAGTAAATGGGTGCTTGAGGTGGAAAATTTGAGGTCCAACTGAGCTGCTACCACCAGAACTGTATAGAGGGGGAAATGGTGATCGGGCATGCTTTCCCGACTGCCTTGTTCTACCTGGATGCATAGGTGTTGCATCATCTTGTATAGGCTCGCCAAACTTAACCAACTGGGATAGGTTATCAGGCAGCTCGAAATCATCAAGTGTAACCTCCTTCTTCTCACCTCCTGATTCTTCTGAAACACCTAGAATCACATGCTGTGCCTCTGCACCTGCATTGTCATCTTCCTCATTAACCTGCTCTGTTTGAGCTGCTACTGTCACTCCGTGAATTGGAGACTTTGCATTCATATCTTCCATCTCTGTAAAACAATGTATATTTTACTTAATAGAAAGGTTAAAATATTCAAACATAAAGAAAAATTATCTGAATACCAATTCATACCTGCATTCTCTTCATCAGCTGCATCTTCAAAATGTGTATATAAATCAATACGTGCTGGAATATTTTCTTGACCAATTGCACCTTCAACATGTTCTGTTTTTTTCATTAAAAATGTTAAATCATACTGTATAATAATGGCTTGACAGATTAAGTAAGATATGTAGGTGTGTTATAAAATCTAAAGTTATGTGTTAACAAACTAAAATATGCTGTATTGAATTGTATATATTCTGTATATATAATGTAGTCAAATTGTAGATATTTTGTAGACATATTGTAGATATGTTGTAGAACATCTGTAGCTAATTGTAGATAAAGTGTAGATATTTTGTAGATACCTGTTTTGCTGGTGCTGGCCTGCCCTTGTTCCCCACTATTGAACTGAAATTGCTGATTGTTGAATCAAGTCATTGCATGGTTTGAAGATTTAAAAATGCCAACTCAGTTGAACCATGTCCATCAGGGAAAACATAGTCAAATAGACCCATTGGCACGAGAAGCATCCATGCACAGGAGATAAACATTATTTGTGAACTAAGAGGTTATCTAGAACTAAGAGGTTATCTCCTAAGCGAAAAGGTTGCAAATTGATAAGAAGATGGAGGTTGATTTCAGGTAGGACAGAATCGAGATCAAGGAAGTTGAGATAAACTCAAACTCTTCTACCAAGGAAGAGTTGTATTAGAACTGAACGACAATGTCTCAACTACTGATTCTATAAAATGTTGAAGCATTCCTACTGGAAAAATAACGCACAAACACAAGTGAAATAAGAGCTGAAAGCAAAATTACCAAAGCAATTTGGCAAGCAGATCCTTGTGCGACACAAAAGCTACTTGAACTAGCTAGAAGAACTAGTTACATCTGTTGTCTTTTGAGTCTAGTTGTTTGTAGTAGGTGATTACATATTTTATCTTTCAGCTTTATCAAGAAGCAATTGTAATAGGTACACACTGTTCAAGTTAGAGTTAACTTGAAGTTTGTCGCAAATAGCTAAAGGCTAGTTTGCCACAAAGGGATTAGAGTTAGTACTTAGGTTTACAAAAGAGTTTATTTTGTAAATGCTGTTTGGCTCGTTGACATAGTGAAGAGTTTGGGAAAATCCTACTGGGAAGTATGTCGTGGTTTTTTCTCCTTGAGCCAGGTATTTTCCACGTAAAAATTGTTGTGTTCTTTAGATTTTAGAATTACTTTTCTGCAAACTGTAGGAGTTGGAACACCAAGAAGAACCAGGTTCTTCTATAACGACAGCACTCGAAAATTGGACACCACACAAATCACCCCCCTCTTGTGTGGTATTGACGCATAAAACATCAATTGGTATCAAAGCGGGTTATCCTTGAAAAGACTAACACCTTGAAAAAGATCAAAATGAGTGCACCACCTGGAAATTAGGAGGGTCAATGAACTGCAAGGCCACCACTATTTAATGGCCTGTATTACTCCTGGTGGAAGAACATGATGAAGGATCACCTGATTCGAGAAGACTATGAACTTTGGGACATATTCACTGATGGTCCTCTAGCCACCATGAAGAAGACTGCTGAAGGATAAGATGTACCAAAAACTAGAGCTGACTGCACTGCTGAGGATCTGAAGAAATGGGAGAAAAATGCTAAGGCCAAAAAGTGGCTAGTTTGTGGACTAGGTCCAGACGAGTATAGTAGGATTCAAAGCTGCACCACTGCCAAAGAAATCTGGGATACCTTACAAGTAGCTCACGAAGGAACACCTCAAGTGAAAATATCAAGAGGTACTCTACTATACTCTCAGTATGAAAACTTAACTATGAAAGAAGGAGAGACAATTCAAGAAATGTACACAAGGTTCACAAATCTGACCAATGAACTTAAGTCTCTTGGTAGAGTCATTCTTGAAGAGGACAGGGTAGAGAAGATCCTGACAAGGGTCTTACCAGTTTCATGGAAAAGTAAAATCACTGCTACCCAGGAATTCAAAAATATGGCAACCCTTAGATTGGATGAGCTAATTGGAAACCTCACTACCTATGAACTTAGAAGGCAGACAATGAAAATGGATGCTCCAAAGAAGGAAAGGAGTCTAGCACTGAGAATTACTGAGGGAGAAGATCTGTAGGAAGATGAGATGGCCATGATTACCAAAGAATTCAGAAACTTTCTCATAAGGAAGAAGGGCATATCTAGAGGCAGAAACTACAACAAAGCAAAAGCTCCAGAAAGGCCAACCAACAAGGGATGCTACAAGTGTGGAAAGACTGATCACCATATCAAGAACTGTCCTCAGTGGGAAGTGGAATGGAAAAAGGAGAGGTTTGAAAGAAGGAACAAGAAGAAGGAACTGGTCCAACCCAAGAAAACCACAACAAAAGCTATGGGGGGAAAGCTGAGATGAAGAATCAAAAGATGGTGAGAATGAAGAACAGGCGCTCATGGCAATTGGCAAATCTGATGAGGAATCATATGAAGAACCAGAGATAACTATATCCCATCTCAAAAACAAAATAAAGTCCCTATCTAAAGAAAAACTCTCTGAGTTGCTACTTGATTTCATGGATGATTCCGAAGAAACAACCAAAGAAAAAGATCAACTCTCTAAAGAGTGTGCAATGCTAAAAGCAAAATGCATGAACCTAGAAATCAAATTAAGTGAATCTGAAAAGAAAAACACTGTCTTGATGAACCAGGTTCATCCACTCGAAACTAAGATTCTAGAGCTAAAATCTTAAAATTTAAAATTAAAGCTAGGAACTAGTAAAAAGGTTGTTGATCATTCTTATATCATGTTAGAAGAAAATGTGCGAAAACTAAAAGATAAGATGTATACTAAGGATGAATAGATAAGGACTCTTAAAGAAGAACTTGGTAAAGTCAAACATGAATTAGATCAAACTTGTAAATGGAATAAATCCTCTAATGCCTTGACATGGCTTCAAGAAAATCATAGTAGCAACCGGAAAGGAATTGGATTTGGGAGTCAATTGCCCAAGTGGGATCCCAAAAGCAAGTATCTAACTCTCCCTGAGAACAAAATTTGCACCCACTGTGGTAAGATTGGTCACTACAAAATTGAGTGTACTGCAAAAGAGCAGGCCAATCGAAGAAATGAGAGATTTGTTAAAAGAAAAAATTAGTTACCAAATTGGGCCAGAAAAAGCTTAATTCATCCTTTCTCTCATAGAAAAGGACCCAAACTAGTTTGGGTTCTTAAGACTAACCCCTGATTTCTTTTTGTAGGTTCAAGTGAGAGGAAGCAGCCAAATTTGGTACTTGGATAGTGGCTGCTCAAAACATATGACAGGGAACAAGGAACAGTTCCTTTCACTTGAAAACCTCAAAGGAGGAAATGTCTCCTTTGGAAATGGAAAGAAAGGTGAAATTATCGGGGTTGGTAAGGTAGGTAAGGATGACACACGTTCCATTGAACATGTGTACTTGATAGATGGCTTGAAATATAGCCTGATCAGTGTGTCCCAATTGTGTGACAGAGGTAACCTAGTTTCTTTCACTTCCACAAAATGTTTTGTGATTAACCTGCTTACTGACAAGATTGTTTTGCAGGGAAAAAGAATGAATAACATCTATGTCATAGACTTTTCCACACTATCATAAAATGAACTCACTTGCTTAAGTGTGTTGGACAATGATCCCCTCCTTTGGCACAAAAGGCTTGGTCACACAAGTCTAAATCAGCTCAACAAATTAGTCTCTAAGGACTTAGTGGTAGGGCTTCCTAACATTAAGTTCAAAAAAGACAAAGTTTGTGAAGCATGTGCAAGAGGGAAGCAGGTAAGATCCTCTTTCAAAAGCAAGAAAACGGTCAGTACCTCTAGGACGTTGAAACTGGTTCATATGGACTTATGTGGTCCTATGAGAAGTCTGAGCAGAGGTGGTTAGAAATATGTAATGGTGCTAGTTGATGACTACTCAAGGTTCACTTGGACCTTATTTCTGACATCTAAAGATGAAGCATTTGATATGTTCACTTCATTTGTTAGAAAAACTCAAAAACAATTAGGAAATCAACTAGCATCAATAAGATCTGATCATGGTACTGAATTTGAGAATGCAAAGTTTGCTGAATTCTGTGATGAACATGGTATAAATAACAATTTTTCTTCCCCTAGAACCCTACAGCAAAATGGGGTTGTTGAAAGAAAGAACAGAACTCTTGAAGATATGGCTAGAACCATGCTTCTTTCTAGCAAACTACCCCATAGCTTGTGGGCAGAAGCAATAAACACTGCATGCTACCTAATAAATAGATGCATGACCAGGCCACTGGTAGAGAAAACTCCTTATGAATTACTTTAAGGGAGAAAGCCCAACATATCCCACCTTAGGGATTTTGGATGCAAGTGCTTTGTGCACAACAATGGCAAGGATTCCCTAGGTAAATTTGATCCCAGAAGTGATGAGGGAGTATTCTTGGGATATTCATCACATAGCAAAGCTTATAAAGTATATAACAAAAGAACTATGTGTGTAGAGGAGAGTGTGCATGTTGTTTTTGATGAAACTAACATTCTTTCTGAGAGACAAACAAGAAGATGAGGAGCTTGGACTGGTCAGAAGCAGTGAACAAATTGAATCAATCATGGAAGATGGACCAGATGATGGACCAGGTCCAACTACCCCAAGCAACATGATAGGGGGAACTCAACAACAAGTCACTCTAGACCTTGGCACTGATCCTGCTCCACAACAATTGGTGCTCAAACCACACAGATATCAAAATTCTCATCCTCTTGAGAACATCATAACAGATTTGACATCCGAAATCAAAACAAGATCATTTTTGAAAAATCTGTGTGTGTTTGATGCCTTTGTATCCTTAATCGAACCAAAGAACATTGCTGAAGCTTTATAGGATGCTGACTGGGTAAATGCCATGCAAGAAGAGATGAATCAATTTGAAAGAAGTCAAGTATGGCACTTAGTATCTAGACCACTAGATAGATCGGTGATTGGCACAAAGTGGGTCTTCAGGAACAAACTCGATGAGGATGGAACAGTTACAAGAAACAAGGCCAGACTGGTTGTCCAAGGATATAGTCAAGAAGAGTGAATTGACTATGATGAGACCTTTGCACCTGTGGCAAGACTGGAGGCAATCAGACTTCTTATAGCATTTGCTGCATACATGGAATTCACTCTCCTTTAGATGGATGGAAAGAATGCGTTCCTTAATGGCTATCTAAAGGAAGAATTATTTGTCAAACAGCCTCCAGGTTTGAAAGCAAGGAGACACCTGACCATGTATACAAACTTGACAAGTCTTTGTATGGACTCAAACAAGCACCAAGAGCATGGTATGAGCGGCTATCAAAATTCCTGCTAGAACATGGATACAAACGAGGTAAAATTGACAGTACCTTATTCTTAAAGGAAAAAGGTAAGGATCTCCTGGCTGTGCAAATATATGTGGATAATATCATATTTGGGGCAACCTCTGACAAATTGAGTAAGGAATTTGCTAAACTTATGGGGAGTGAGTTTGAGATAAGTATGATGGGTGAGCTAAACTTCTTTTTAGGCTTTCAAATCAAGAAAAACTCAAATGGAACAATGATCCATCAACAGAAATATGTGAAAGAATTACTCAAAAGATTTAAAATGGAAGACTCAAAAGAAATTGACACCCCCATAGCCACAACTACAAAATTAGATGTGGATGAACCTGGTTCATCTGTTGATCAAAAGCTATACAGAGGGATGATTGAGTCTTTATTATATCTCATTCCAGCAGACTTGATATTGTGTTCAGTGTAGGACTGTGTGCTAGGTTTCATGCAAATCCAAAGGAGTCTCATCTAACTGTAGTGAAGAGAATTCTGAGATATCTGAAGGGCACTACTGATTTATGTCTTTGGTATCCTAAAGGTAGTAATTTCGACCTTGTAGGATATGCTGATGCAGATTATGCAGGTTTCCTGGTTGACAGAAAAGTACCCCAGGCATGGCTCACTTTTTGGGATCTTGTCTTGTGGCTTGGGCCACCAAGAAACAAAACACAGTAGCCCTGTCTACTGCTAAGGCTGAATATGTGGCTGCAGCCTCATGCTGTGCTCAGTTACTATGGATCAAGCAACAACTCATGGATTTTGGTATAAAGGTTGGATGCATTCCTATTTTCTGTGACAATACTAATGCAATTAGCATGACGAAGAACCCCGTTCATCATAAGAGAACCAAGCACATAGATGTCAGACACCATTTCCTAAGAGATAACTATGAAAAAGGAATAATCTCAATTGAATTCTGTGCTACTGACAAACAAATTGCTGATATCTTCGCTAAGGCACTAAGTAGGGAGCATTTTGAGAGAAACAGTCTAGAATTAGGGATGATTAAGATCACCTAATTGAAAAACAAAATGATTTTTTTTGGCTAGAAACAATAAAATAGGTAACTAACCAGACTAACATTGCTCAGTATCATGACTGTACTGCCATACTCTTTTGCCATATATTACTATGATTCCCTGGCTACTAATGATGTTTTTCTATCTTTGTAAATTGAGGCAAATTAAAGACTATAACACGATGACCCTGGTTCATTGCTGCTGGTTCATCTGACTGACAAGGTACGTGCTCATCACCATACACTTATTGAAATAATTATAGTCACACATGAGCAGGACTCTATCTATTTGGTTCAATTCAAATTCTCAGTACTTATCCCAAAATGAACCAGTTTCAAAGAGTCCCATCGAACCTTAATTAGCCTAGATTTAGGGAGTTATAACCGTCTAATCACTGTCAATCCTGCAGTGATTAGACTCCTACTTGACCAAGAATTATGCCCGTTGCATAATTAATAACCACATATTTAGAAGTCCATCATTACCTACCCTCTTCAAAAGCATAACCCGCGAACCAAGTTCATCATTCCTCTCATACCAAAGCGATCAACATTCTACTCTCCCCAAATCTTCATAACAATAACTTATACACCACCCCTACTTCATCTTCATCAACCACCCCTGATTACGAGGTCGGTCTTGACGATACTGGTTCAAATTCTCCATCGATACACAACTCAAATTCTCCAACCAGGTCTTCAACCCCCCAAAATACTCCAGTTCCTGAATCTATCCCTGAACCAACTCCTTCACCCAAATCAGTCCCAACAGTTACACCTAGTGTCACGACCCAAAATCCATAGGTCATGATGGCGCCGGACACCACTGTCAGGCAAGCCAAATCCTTAATTAGTTGAAATACATTCGTGTTTTAAAATTTTCGAAACCCTTACCTTTCCTTGCATTTCATAATCAAATAAATAAATTTTCGTAAATTGAAATACGACAGCAAATGAAATTCTGTTATTTAAAAACAGTGATCTAAAGATTTCACTTAAACAATTATCCCAATACATATCCCAGAACCCAGTGTCATAAGTACATGAGCAACATTTAAGAATTTTACAAATACTACAAAGCTTGTCTGAAATACAATTTGGACAAGGGATTTAAACTAGAAATAATACGGTAGGAGGGAGACTCTATCAGCTGCAGAACGCCTCAGGGTGATTGCAGCCCGTCCAAGTCTCCAAATCAATGACTGTGCTATATAGGTACCTGTGAAACAAAATGCACAACAAGTGTAGTATGAGTACAAAAACAGCGTGTACTCAGTAAGTCGTCCGCCTAACCTCAGAGAGGTAGTGACGAGAGGTCAATTTAGACACTTGCTAAAGGTCCATTTAAAATATTTAAGGGTGACACTAAGCATGGTTTTATCGTAGACAATTTATAAAACAAGATTTAAACATCCTTCAATTCCGTTCACATTTAACACTTTATATCTTCATCATACTAACAATTAATCAACATGGTGATTTAATCAAATAATAATAAATCAACGGAAGGAACAACTTCTTCAAAAGTCTTTTTAATAACTTTAAATCTTTGTCATTTGAAACTCATTTGTCAAGTTTAGTGATACTCCATGATACAACACAGTCCAGGTACACATATATTCACAACGGAAATAATTCTCTTTTTATAAGGTTAACATTATGAGCCCTAGCTTTCCTTTAGACATTAAATTACGTTTTCGGTCATATTAGCAGTTTAATATTACATGCAGGGTTACAAGTACACACATAAAGCATGCTAGTGGGTCCTAGGCTACCCCAGACATGGCATAATAGTAGCTACGCATGGACTCCCGTCACCTCGTGCGTACATAGCCCCCGAAGATAATAGCATATACTGATTTAATTCACCTAGGGGGACGATTCCCCCTCACAAAGTTAGAAAGGAGACTTACCTCGCTCCGAAATTCCAATACCGTTTTCCAATCCCTTCCGATGACTCCAACGGATGAACAACGCTCCGAAACTACCACATAACGGCAAAGAAATGAACATTCATCCTAATACTCACAACAAATTCAGATTATATATTTTCCCAACCCCGTTCGGAGAAATAACCAAAATGCCCTGGGGACCACGTGCCCGGAAGATACATTCTTCCGAAGATACATTCTACCCATAGCCTTACTAACTCAAATATATAATTTACTCAAATATTCATGCTCAATTCGTGGCTAAAATCCAAATTTACATTTTCTAGGTTTTTCTTCAAAAACCCCTAGTTCCTACAATTTTCCATATCAAATTTATGTAATGATTTTGTATTCAACTTGGAAATGAGAAGGAATCACTTACCTCAATATTCTTGGTGAAATCTCCCTTGAAAAGCTCTCCAAAATTGCCTAAACCATGAATAAATTAAGGCAATGAACCCAAAACTCTCATTTTAAAACATTTTGCCCAGGTCGATTTCCGCACCTACGGTCCTTCCTCCGCAGGTGCGATTGCGCAGGTGCAACCAAATATCCCACACCTGCGGTTTTCCTCAACTTTAGCCCAAATCGCACCTGCACCCCACTGTCCGCACCTGCAGCTTCGCAGGTGCGGAATATCCATCGCACCTTTGGTCCCCAGCCAAGCCAAGCCCACACTTGCACCTGCGGCGCCCACGCCGCACCTGCGGTCAAAGCCTCGCAGGTGCGGTTGCACCAAATGACAATAGCTTCAACCCTTTTTTCAACTTCAACTTTGATCCGTTAACCACCCGGAATCCACCCGAGGCCCCCGGACCTCGTCCAATCACACCAACCTGTCCCAAAACATGATACGAACTTGATCGAGCCCTCAAATCACATCAAACAACGCCGAAATCACGAATCACACTCAAATCCAATTCTTTAAGAACTTAGAATTTCAAACTTCTACATCCGATGCCGAAACCTATCAAATCCCGTTCGACTGACCTCAAATTTTGCGCACAAGTCATATTCAACATTACGGACCTGCTCCAACTTACGGAATCGCATTCCGACCTCGATATCAAAACTTCCTCTTCCGGGCGGATTTCCCAAAAACATTCAAATTTCTATCTTTAGCCAAATGACTCCAAAATGACCTATGGACATCCAAATTCACTTTCGATCGCGCTCCCAATTCCAGAATCACCATACGGAGCTATTCCTAGACTCGAAATCCCAAATGGACATCAACCTCACTGATATGCACTTCAAGCCCAAATTCATGAAATCCTTCTAAAATGCTAACTTCCACAATATATGTCGAAACGCTCCCGGGTTATCCAAAACCTGATCCGGACATACAACCAATTCCGAAATCATTATACGAACCTGCTGGAACCTTCAAATCCTGATTCGGAGATCGTTTACTCAAAATTCCAATCTTAGTTGATTTCTCTAACTTAAGGCTTCTGAAATGAGAGTTTTCTTTCCAAATCAATTCTAAACTTCCTGGAATTCAATTCCGACCACGCCCACGGGTCATAATACCTGAAACGAAGCTTCTCACGACTTTAAACTGCTAAACGACACGCTAGAGCACAAAATGACCGGTCGTGTCGTTACACTCTCCCCTACTTAAACCGACGTTCGTCCTCGAACGTGCTAAGAACTGCTCTAGAGTTACCTAAAATCACTGTTTAACATCTCGAGCACCTGTCCGTGCTACCACAACCCAGTCGAGCACAATAGCTTGATCAAATTTGGAGATTTCTTCTTTATCCATATAATAAGCTCGGAATTCATTCAAACACTTGAAATTTCTCTAGCCAGGCCTAGTTTCAATATATATAAGCACTGCATCAACTAGCACACGATATACCGGATCGTAACTGCATACCCTTGTTGAATCGGCACCATGCGCCGCATAACTCATCGTCTGACCACAACGACACTCCCTGATCCTTATTAGCCAAGGTCCACGAATCTGATGCTCCTGATGCACCTCATAGAAATTATATAGACATCCTGCCATAATGCTGGCGATACAACCACAACGAAGGGAATGCGCAGAAATTCACACTCAACTGCAGAGTTAACAAATCCTTGAATACCTCATCTTGACTAGAATCGCCACTTTCATTATGAACCTGAATGATGGTATTTGTTCTTTAATATACACTTCACATAACCTTATCGTACTGATCCCTGGTCCGATAATATCGTCTCACCCAGTACGAACTGCTCAGACAATAAACCACCCCAACATGACCAACAACTTCACATGATACCACATCGCGCTAATAGGCTATAACCCGAACATGATAATAAGAAACGACTCAGGATGGAACTACTCAGCTCACACAACTAATATGAATTCTTACCAGAAAATAGGAAATAAATCACAAGAAAATAAATACATATTAACCCTTCTCATCATCACA
>ML381843.1:16993-39114 GCA_005239525.1 Nicotiana knightiana
GGAGACTGATAAAGCCATAGGCTACAAAACTCAAGCACAACTGAGGTGCGATATATATATATATATATATATATATACTATGGATCTCAAGAGCTGTCCTGCTCACATAACATCCCCTCTACGCGGGACCTCAACACATAAGAAATTATCAAGTCGTTTCATAACTCGTATGGCACAATCACAATAACACATAAATTTGACGAAGACGGAACAACACCTGATATTCTAACACCCCTCCTTGAGGAGCGCTATACTGAAAAGAACACATCTGCCTCACATGAAGCCCATAATCCTGTTTAATACCATTCATACACTTCAGGCTGATTCTGCTCGTAATGAACTAGGCTGATAGCCTTACCTGGGTCCAAAATAACCTACTTCCTCTCATAACATGCAAGAACAACCATCATAGCAGGGACAACACCCCACAATCCACAACCAGCTGGACCGAACGCCTTCCTGGCATAAATTTTCAAACAAGCAATATTGCACTTCCTTACACTTGGTCTAAATCTTCAATCAATCATGTGACTACCTGTCACACTCATACCATCTTCCCGTGGTCACGCTCCCACGACCTTCCAGACAAGGTAGCAAGCCTGCACATCCACCACTGGCCATACTAACGCTGTAAAACAAATCAAGAACCCGTAACTAGGAAGCAAAGCCTCTTCCACCGAATATTGATCTCAGGTGACACTGAAGATAACACCAGCTTACTCTGGACTTTCAAATCACTTTTTCTTGCTCATTCGAGCTCATGACATCCTTGTTAACACCAAACTGCAATCTCGATTCTTACTCCCAGTTACACACTGTTTACTGCACCCAACATGCCAATATGAGATTGCGCAAGAATTTCATCATAAGTCATGAACCACTAACAGGGGAAACACCTCGTCATATAGAAACCTCTTACTTACCTCAATTCAAGAGAACAATAACAACACTCAAGTGAATTCTAAAAATTACTCAACATGCAAATCCTTAAGTAGTGGTCTGAACCACCATAAACCTTCCGTGATCCGCCTACACCTGACAGGCCATAACACTCGAATGCTCCCACATGAAATCTATTACGACAGCCGATAAGCCCCGCACATACCGGCCCAAACCACATGCATAATTTAATTACACTGACGAAACTGATCACTGTCGTACATGTGCCATTTCAACCATGGCTAATCAATCTATCTTCTTTTAATCATCTTTAATTGCCTCGTGAATAATAGTAACTTCCTTCAACTCATATCAACTCAACCCTCACTCATCCCAAGTGACCTTGATTCACGAGACCATGCTGCTCTAATCCCGCAACCCGTCTCATACCCTCCTGATAATCTTTCTACAACCCGGAGTTTATTTCTCTCACTCCTCCAATACTATCCTGCATGCTGAAATTAACATAGAACACACCAATTATTTTCCCTTTCTCAGGAATTACGCTGCATAAGCTCGATTCGTAATCATACTGCTGCCTGAAACTCTTAAACACCGCGTTCTTAACTTCCGAATTTACTAGGACCGCTGCTGAGAGTCACCCACTCTAACCGGACCTGGATCACAATCAACTCCAAGGCTATTCTAGCACATGAACATCCTCTCAATGAAGTACGTGACTGAGTCACTACCCTTACAACTCGCCTATGCCTTAAGCATAAATTCTGAACCTTTCAAAGCCTAACCCTGGTCCAACAGGGTCAACTTTTGCACACATTCATCAAATTCCACGCACAATCACCATTTTACTCCTTTTTCCTTAGCTGAAATAACTTGCCAACATGCCGACCATCCTCAACCTCATGCGAAGACAGTCCTAAAACCCAACTGCAGATGGTGGGACTCCCCCACTTAACCCGAAGCTACTCCTTGCACCACTCTATACCCTGCTGAGATCCTTCCTCCTTTGATAACACGATCTTGATCAGCCAATCCATCCAAATCTTCCAAATTCTCTTGTTAGCACTCCCTAAATACTCGAATTCTCTAGCATCATTCACACATTCTATCTCCTACCGACTAGCCACTAGGACCCCTCACAGAACCTGCCAACCCCGCCATTGCTAACCTATCCCAGAAGACAGCCCGCTTGTGGAGATCACCCGCGGACACCTCCCAACGACGCTGAAATGCACGCTCTCTGCGACCTCAATACATCATCCTACGCCCTGATTCATTTACCAACTTACTAGTCCGTCTGATCCTCATGGACATCCATTAATGCGCGACAAATAACTTCAAATTCCAAGCTGTGCTGCCGCTCCCCCACTTTGCGGCTACTCGATTTCCGATTCTTACACTTGGCCTCCTAGAAATGGAACCACCGCCTAGCCTCATTCCAGGATCATTCTTTGTAGCTCTTAAACCAGCAGATCACCACGACTTCAATATCTCCGAAGATTATCTTTCTCTAGCTGCCTTCGTTATCAACACTTATCCGGTACTGAACCATCGCACCTCACGATCTCTGCCAACCGTTTTCTTCAATAATTCTTCTTAATACTCTGACCCCACGCAACCGAAGAAACCATAGCACCGACAAACTTAACACATTCCATTCGATCAATGACAACGACTACACGTCTTAGGTGCATATCAAATCTCGCTTGAAAACACCAAGTCTTACTATCTTATCAACCCCAACCGGACCATTCATAACCCAAAATGCCATTCCTCTGCCTGCACAAAAGCACTGAAATCTCGAAACCACGCTCTGAGGAGACCTCCCTGCAAACCATTCATCTCTCCCAACATACGGGCAAACATTCTATCATCATATCGACACCGCACGACGATCACTTGCAAACATCATCACTACCTGAGCACAGCCTTAAGGCTCCCAGAAACACAACTACTGAGCTGAAATAACATATTAACCTTTCGCAGGGCCATAACAATAACCACGACCATTTATACATGGAAGCATCTCGAATTACATTCGCAGCACCATTTTCATTCCTCAAATCCCTGATCCATAGCAAGCGCTTCGCGATGCGTAAGATTGAGTAGGGATGAACATAGGCATAAGCCTAAAAGGAATCAACTCGCACGATGAAGAATCGAGAAGGGAAGCACTCCTAACAGCCTTGTAGCCTCTCGAAGATAAGTACAGACGTCTCCGTACCGATCCGCAAGACTCTACTAGACTTGCTCATGACTCGTGAAACCTAAGGGAACCTAGTGCTCTGATACCATGTTGTCACGACCCAAAATCCATAGGTCGTGATGGCGCCGGACACCACTGTCAGGCAAGCCAAATCCTTAATTAGTTGAAATACATTCGTGTTTTAACATTTTTGAAACCCTTACCTTTCCTTGCATTTCATAATCAAATAAATAAATTTTCGTAAACTGAAATACGACAGCAAATGAAATTCTGTTATTTAAAAACAGCGATCTAAAGATTTCACTTAAACAATAATCCCAATACATATCCCAGAACCCGGTGTCACAAGTACATGAGCAACTTCTAAGAATTTTACAAATACTACAAAGCTTGTCTGAAATACACTTTGGACAAGGGATTTAAACTAGAAATAATACGGTAGGAGGGAGACTCTGTCAGCTGCGGAACGTCTCAGGGTGATTGCAGCCCGTCCAAGTCTCCAAATCAATGACTGTGCTATATAGGTACCTGTGAAACAAAATGCACATCAAGTGTAGTATGAGTACAAAAACGACGTGTACTCAGTAAGTCGCCCGCCTAACCTCAGAGAGGTGGTGACGAGAGTTCAATTTAGACACTTACTAAAGGTCCATTTAAAATATTTAAGGGTGACACTAAGCATGGTTTTATCGTAGACAATTTATAAAATAGGATTTAAACATCCTTCAATTCCGTTCACATTTAACACTTTATATCTTCGTCATACTAACAATTAATCAACATGGTGATTTAATCAAATAATAATAAATCAACGGAAGGAACAACTTCTTCCAAAAGTCTTTTTAATAACTTTAAATCTTTGTCATTTATCGACAATTTAACATTTCAGGCCAGTAATCATGCAAATATCATAGCAACTACGCAGCTAATATCATACCCAGGAAATTCCAAGGGTCGAACAGCGCGGACCAACAATAATAAACTGTGCACTGCCGAGGGGTCGACTGGCTCGAACCATAGATGCATCTATCTGCCCTGCTCGCGAATCGATCATGCGACGCGGTTAGCATAATACGGCTAGCCTGCTCGCGAATCATACATGCGACTGAGGTGCTCATATGAATACACACACAAATACAAGGTCTTCCTGCTCCCGAATCACTCAAGCGACTCAGGCACCCAAAGTTACACATATCCACATAATAAATTCGTATTTTATCAAGAAAATCATTTTTCTCAGGAAAGTGGTAAAATCTTTATTAAAAGAAACATGAAATATGGTTTTAAAAATCTTTGTTTTTGAAACTCATTTGTCAAGTTTAGTGATGCTCCATGATACAACCCAGTCCAGGTACACATATATTCACAACGGAAACAATTCTCTTTTTAGAAGGTTAACATTATGAGCCCTAACTTTCCTTTAGACATTAAATTACATTTTCGGTCATATTAGCAATATAATATTACATGAAGGGTTACAGGTACACACATAAAGCATGCTAGTGTGTCCTAGGCTACGCGGACATGGCATAATAGTAGCTACACACGGATTCCCGTCACCTTGTGCGTACGTATCCCCCTAATATAATAGCATATACTGATTTAATTCACCTAGGGGGACGATGCCCCCTCACAAAGTTAGAAAGGAGACTTACCTCGCTCCGAATTTCCAATAACGGCTTCCAAGCCCTTCCGATGACTCCAACGGAGGCACAACGCTCCGAAACTACCACATAATGGCAAAGCAATGAACATTCATCCTAATACCCACAACAAATTCAGATTTTATATTTTCCCAACCCCGCTCGGAGAAATGACCAAAATGCCCTCGAGACCACCTGCCCGGAATCCAAAATTTCTCGAAGATACATTCTACCCATTGCCTTACTAACTCAAATATATAATTTACTCAAATATTCATACTCAATTCGTGGCTAAAATCCAAATTTACATTTTCTAGGTTTTTCTTCAAAAACCCCTATTTCCTACAATTTCCCATATCAAACTTTTGTAATTATCTTGTATTCAACTTGGAAATGAGAAGGAATCGCTTACCTCATGATGCTTGGTGAAATCTCCCTTGAAAAGCTCTCCATAATCGCCTAAACCATGAAGAAATGAAGGCAATGAACCCAAAACTCTCATTTTAAAACATTCTTCCCAGGTCAATTTCCGCACCTGCGGTCCTTCCTCCGCACCTGCGGTCCTTACTCCGCACCTGTGGTCCTTCCTCTGCACCTGCGATCCCGCAGGTGCAACCAAATCTCCCGCACCTGCGGTTTTGCTCAACTTCAGCCCAAATCGCACCTGCGCCCCACTGTCCGCACCTGCGGCTTCGTAGGTGCGGAATATCCATCGCACCTGCCGTCCCCAGCCAAGCCAAGCCCACACTCGCACCTGCGGCGCCCACGCCGCACCTGTGGTCAAAGCCTCGCAGGTGCGGTTGCACAAGATGACAACAGCTTCAGCCCTTTTTCCAACTTTAACTTTGATCCGTTAACTACCCGGAATCCACCCGAGGCCCCTGGGACCCCGTCCAATCACACCAACCTATCCCAAAACATGAAACAAACTTTCTCGAGCCATCAAATCACATCAAACAACGTCGAAATCACAAATCGCACTCAAATCCAATTCTTTAAGAACTTAGAATTTCAAACTTCTACATCCAATGCCGAAACCTATCAAATCACGTCCGATTGACCTCAAATTTTGGCGCACAAGTCATATTCAACATTACGGACATGCTCCAACTTCCGGAATCACATTCCGACCTCGATATCAAAACTTCCACTTCCGGCCGGATTTCTCAAAAACCTTCAAATTTCTATCTTTAGCCAAATGACTCCAAAATGACCTACAGACATCCAAATTCACTTCCGATCGTGCTCCCAATTCCAGAATCATTATACGGAGCTCCAATTCTCGGAATCCCAAACGGACATCAACCTCACTGATATGCACTTCAAGCCCAAATTCATGAAATCCTTCTAAAATGCTAACTTCCATAATATACGCCGAAATGCTCCCGGGTTATCCAAAATGCGATCTGGACATACACCCAAGTCCGAAGTCATCATACGAATCTGCTGGAATGTTCAAATCCTGATTCGGTGATCGTTTACTCAAAATTCCAATCTTAGTTGATTTCTCCAACTTAAGGCTTCTGAAATGAGAATTTTCTTTTCAAATCAATTCTAAACTTCCTGGAATTCAATTTCGACCACGTCCACGGGTCATAATACCTGAAACGAAGCTGCTCATAACTTCAGACTACTGAACGATACGCTAAAGCACAAAACGACCGGTCGGGTCGTTACACCTAGCCCCACTCCAGCCCTTAGAAAACGTAGAGTAAAGATGTTGGCCAAGAAAATAGTTGCCTCTGGTTCTCATGCCAGAAAATTGAATGAGATACTTCAAGCCAGCAAGGTCCAAGACTCTAAATCTTCAAGAGAGTCTTTCAAATCTGCAAATGAGGATGAAGCACCGGGTTCATTTGACACTGACAAGGGAAATCTTAAAGTTGGGTCTGCAACTAAAATGGCTGAAAGCAGGTTTATCTTGATTGGGCCGATAATGGATGTAGAGGTACCGAATAGGCGAAGAAAAATTGGGAAAAACATAAACATTGAGAGAGAGAGAGGGAGAAGGCAGTTTAGAAAGGGGATCTTGGAAGGAAGATGCTACTCTGGCTATTGGTAGCCCCGCTCCTATGATTGGTGAGGAAGGAATCAAAGTTTCAGGGGGAAGCAATTCTTGGGAAGCAGCAACAGGTCTGGAAAGTCTACAGCAAGCAGTAGATGAACCTGGTTCATCTATTGAGGAAACGTTGGCTGAGCTGATGAAAAAGTTGGATGAGTCCTACAAACCAAAAAAGAAGAGAACTCCAAAACCCAAGAAAGCTAATACACCAGTATCAACCAAGAAGAGAAAAGCTTCATCATCTGTTGATGATCCTGCCCCAAAGAATCGCGTTACTAGAAGCACAGTCAGGCAAGGAGAAGAAGAATTGGAAAAAGCTCTGAGAAAGAGCAAGAAGAAGAAGTCTGCGAGGGGAAAGGCAAAATTTGGAGAGCCTGTTGAGGCAGTCAATGTTGATGACGATGAGATGGACCCGATCCATCAGAAGGAGAAACCAGCACCAGTTGAGGTTGAGACACCAAAACCCAAGAAATCTAAGGCTTCTCCCAAGAAGTCAGTTTCTGTGTCTGCCACACCCTCAACAGTTGCAAAGAGGACCAGGTTTGCATCAAAGAAAGTAAAGATTGTTGATGATGAGGAATGGAGTGGAGAAGAAGAGGAAGTGTCTTGTGAGGAGACTGACAAACTCACAATGTTTGGTAAGCGTACTATCTTGCAGGGGAAGTTGTTTAGAGACCTTGAGGAGTCAGGGATGATTTTCTTGTTGGATACCTTGGATGTGCAAGGGTGGAAGGAAATGGTTCTCCACCTTGAGGGAAGACTGGCTAGGAATGAGTTAGTTGAATTTATGGCCAACACAACTGTCAAAGATGGCAGAGTATCCTCCAAGGTTCAAGGGGTTGAGATTTCGTTTGATGCAAAGGAGTTGGGGAAGATACTGCATATCCCTTCTAAGGGTTATGATGATTAAACAAGAAAAAGGTGGCCTAATCTGGATGATTTTCCCTCAACTCATCAAATCATAAGGTCTTTCTGTGAGAATGAGCAAGAATTGGAGCCCAGAGCAGTGTTTAAGAGTGAGATAAGGCCTTAGCACAAACTGTTTTTCGAGTTTGTGATAAAATTTTTGCTGCCTAGGTAAGAGCGAAGGCACATTGCCAGCTACATGGATCTCATGCTCATGGAGTGTTTGTATAGGGGTAAACAGATTAATTGTCCTACCTTCATCATCCAGCTCTTGGACAGGGTTGTGAATGGAACCAAGGAACATTCTATACCTTATGGGTTTATCCTGACTGCTGTGCTTGCTCACTTCAAGGTTCCAGTGAAGAATGCTGAAATGGCTACTGCTAAGGACTACTTTGGGAAGAATATGTTGCTGACCTGTGACTACACTGCTAATATTCCTGAGGATGAACTTGGTTCATCTAGGAAACTGCCTGTAAATAGCAAGGTCAAGACGCTTGTGCAGGACTGTGAGATCAAGGATGTAGAGATCCTTCGTTTGAAATCTCGCCTTATTGAGGTTGAAGCTGAGCAGGATGCTCTCAAAGCTGAATTAGCCAAAGAAAAGGAGAACAAGGAGGGTGTTATTCATCAAATGCTCTCTCTTCTTCAAGCCAAGACCACAACCTCCTCTGCCCCTTCCCAGCCTTAGGAGTCCAGTGCCTCCAAAAACCCCTTCTATGACCTAGTTTGGGATTGTTCTGTTTTTTGTTTTCTGTTTTGCTCATGGTTGCGACTGTTGTATGGTACCTGATTTACTATTTAATCAATGAATTTTTCTGTTTCGTTATTGATTTTGTCTCAGTTTCTTAAATAACTTACATTTGATTGGTTTCCTTTGATGATTAATTCATGATTTGCATTTGCAGTTGCCTCAATGGCGATGAGTAATTGTTAATACTTCTGGTAAGTTTATCATTTTGCAACTTCTCGATGATGCCAAAAGGGGAAAGATTTGTGCTTTTTAAAAATTTCAATGCTTTTAGTGATATTTATAACCTAATGAACCTGGTCTCTCTATGATGAATGCTTAAATCTATAAAAAGTGTCTATGTTGGATTGAAGTATGTACAGGGTTAAGCACAGAGTTTGTCATCACCAAAAAGGGGGAATTTGTTGAATCAAGTCATTGCATGGTTTTGAAGATTGACAAATGCCAACTCAGTTGAACTAGGTCCATTAGGGCAAACATAGTCAAACAGACCCATTGGCACGAGAAGCATCCATGCACAGAAGATAAACATTATCTGTGAACTAAGAGGTTATCTAGAACTAAGAGGTTATCTCCTAAGCGAAAAGGTTGCAAATTGATAAGAAGATGGAGGTTGATTTCAGGTAGGACAGAATCGAGATCAAGGAAGTTGAGATAAACTCAAACTCTTCCACCAAGGAAGAGTTGTATTAGAACTGAACGACAATGTCTCAACTACTGATTCTATAAAATGTTGAAGCATTCCTGCTGGAAAAATAACGCACAAACACAGAAGTGAAACAAGAACTGAAAGCAAAATTACCAAAGCAATTTGGCAAGCAGAATCCTTGTGCGACACAAAAGCTACTTGAAATAGCTAGAAGAACCAGTTTCATCTGTTGTCTTTTGAGTCTAGTTGTTTGTAGTAGGTGGTTACATATTGTATCTTTCAGCTTTATCAAGAAGAAATTATAATAGGTACACACTGTTCAAGTTAGAGTTGACTTAAAGTTTGTCGCAAATAGCTAGAGGCTAGTTTTCCACAAAGGGATTAGAGTTAGTCCTTAGGTTTACAAAAGAGTTTATTTTGTAAATGTTGTTTGGCTTGTTGACATAGTGAAGAGTTTGGGAAAATTCTACTGGGAAGTAGGTCGTGGTTTTTTCACCTTGAGCCAGGTGTTTTTCCACGTAAAAATTGTTGTGTTCTTTAGATTTTACAATTACTTTTCCGCAAACTGTAGGAGTTGGAACACCAAGAAGAACCAGGTTCTTCTATAACGACAACACTCGAAAATTGGACACCACACAAATCACCCCCCTCTTGTGTGGTATTGGCGCATAAAACATCACTGATTGTTCATGTCTTCTTGTTGGTCATTATTTTTTGTTGAACTACTAGCAAACTGAAAGTTTTATATTAGTTTGTATATATATTTTAGAGGTTCCATAAATTGTTTTGTTATATAAATAAAATTCAAATCTTACCTTTGCATTAGCTTGGTCATTTTGACTGCTAATCAACTGCAAAACAGTCTTGACAGAGTCGCTTATTAGCACGTGAGGATACTGAGCTCTTCAAAGACATCTTTCTTAAAATATGCAAGATTTTCATCGACCTACATGTTACAAAAAATACATTGTTAACTTCAGAATATCTCTTGAAATACACTAAAAAACAGAAGAAGTATTATATATACATCAGAATGTTGTATACATATTACCTTCTCAATGCCTCTTTCTAATTTTCTAATCTTTTTAAGAATAGACTCATTGTCCTCTTCTCCAATTAATTTTTTGGGTTCCAATGGAGGAGCATCAACATTGGGAACCTCAGAATTATGTTCAACCTCTTGAACAGTGTACTCAACTTTGTCAGGCAAAGACAACACTTCAATCTCTTCAGGAGTTTCACTTATGTTGGTGAACTGAATGAGGAAAAAACAAGTTAGTTTGATTAAGGCAGAACATGTAGAATAAATGTGGATATTTTGTAGGTAAGCTGTATAATCATAAATAAACCCATCTTACCTTTATCCATTCAAGCTTGATCTTTTTTTCTTCAAAGGCAGCTAACCAAATCTGACCCTTACTAGCTGACCAGCTAAGTATGCGAGGTATTGAATTAGCACTCCTCGTAGCTATATCAGTGTTGACGGTAGAGCAGCACTCATACAACCATACTTTCATGGCTAGTGGGAATCCTCGTATGAGATAAGAATGTACGAACGAATGTAGCCTATGCCTAACAGATTCCATCAACTGTCTGTAAGACTTTATACCCCATGGGTATATCTCGTACTGACCAGATTCCACCAAATAAAACCTAAAGTGATCTACGAACGCAACATGGTCTTTATCTGAAGGACAAATGAAAAATTCTAAGAGATAAAGAATACACAACTTCACAGCGTCCCCATCATTTACCCAGGTTTTGTTGGTTACTATTTGTTTCAGATATGTCTTCTCCACTCTTAACTTGTTTGGAAAATAACTTCTCATTATCTTACTGACATAATTCGAAGTGTAACCAAAGTCTGTAACCTGGGTATGACATCTAAGACCAGTTATTAGGGCAAACTCCCTCAATCCAAAATTTAGTCTCTCACCCTTTAAATCGGCAGAAAAAATATGAATCATTGGATGAATTCAATTCATACTTCATAAGAAGATGAATGGCCTGATTTTGCATGCATAGACTGAGAAAGGACAGTAAGTAGCCAAAACAAGTCTTCTTGAAAAGCTTCAAACCATTTGGAGACAGAAGCTCTTTAATCTGGCTAGGAATGTTAGGGTCACATAATGTATGGAATCTAAGCACCCCATAATCAAAATTATGGGGTGCATAAAAATGTCCTTTCTGCACAAATAATAAATAATCTCACATTAATAAAGTGCCTAAAAAATATCCAAATCATCTATAATTTATCCACAAAATAACTACAAAGAAGCTACAGAATATCTACAATTTACACATACTATGCAAAAAAGGCAACAAAAATCTACAATTCTGCCTTAATAGTTATTTGTATCATGAAGACTACAAGTAATCTACAAAATAACTACAAAGAAACTACAAAATATCTACAAATGTAAAAATAGAACAGTAAACTACAATTAATCTTCAAAATGAAGACAACTAATCTACAATTGTATAAAACAATATTACACATATTTTAAAAACCTAAAACAAACTAAATAACTAGAGACGAAATTACTAAATTTTTACCTTCACCAATGAATGTTTCCGAACGTTTTAGGTTTTTTTGAATTTTTCTTCTTTTTGGGAGTTTTTGAACTGGGAGACACCTTAGCTTTCTTTCCTGGTTTAAGAATAGGCACCTCTTCTACAAAATCGTCATCTAACAATATCTCTTTTCCTTTTCTTTTCACTTGTTTGACTGGCGTAGAAGATTCTCCAGCATCAACATCGTATTTTTGTTTGGTTTTAGTTTCAGCTCTGATTTTTCACGGATAAAGACTATGAATCGTATCAACAATTGCATGGGCAGATTTCCCCTGCTTTTTCAGTGATTTTGGTGATAAAACACCCAAATCAAAAGAGGGTATATCAGCTTCTGTAGATTTTTTAGGACTATGTTTAGAAGGTTTGTTCTTCTTCATTGAGAAAATTTTAACTGAAGTAAAATAGGGGTATCAACTTTGTTGAAGAAATGTCTTCAATTGAGAAAAACTTTTGAATTGATCTTTAATGGTGGGTAACATATGTTTCTGTGTTTTTAGGAGAGGGAAAAGGGGTAAAATGAACGTGTGTTTAAGTAAAACGTGGGTGAGGGTGAGGGTTTAGGAGAGAGAAACGTGGGAGGGGTGGGATATACCGTACCTTTACTTAAGGAGATAAAAACGGTGCATTAATTATACAGTTAAAACATTATGGTATAGAATTAGTAATTAGGTATACTAAATGTAATTAAGTCAAACTTTAAACATTGAGGGTAATAAAGTTTCCTATATGGTATAGGAATGTAAAAATTCCAAAAAATAAAAGGAAAAATGGGCCACATGTTGCTAAAATTAGATTTAGAAAAGGCGTTCGATAAGCTTGAATGGTCCTTTATTAAAGACACACTACATTACTTTAACTTGCCAAATGGTATAATCTCTCTCATCATGTCATGCATTACAACACCTTCTATCTCTATACTCATCAATGGATCCCGTACAAATTTCTTTAAAACATCGAGGGGTATATGCCAAGGTGACCCCTTATCACCCTACATATTCATCATGTGTTTAGAACGCCTCTCTAGGAACATATTCCACTCAGTATATTATCTCCTATGGAAACCAATAAAACTATCAACAAATGGACCTTAATTATCACACCTTTTCTTTGCGGACGATATCATACAACTGTCCAAGGTAACTGACACTAGCTGCAACACTATAATCGACACTATAAACAACTTTCCCAAGCTCTCAGGTCAAACCCTTAACTTCCAAAAATCTAAGATTTTTTTCTCAAAAAACTGCAATGCTCGGGAGAAAACACACATCTTATCTTGTTTCAGTATGCATGAGGCGAAACAATTTGGTAAATATTTGGGTTTTCCCATGTTCCAAAAAAGGCCCAACAAATCCGACTCCAATTTTTACTAGACAACTTTAAGGCTAGACTTGCGGGCTAGAAAACGTCCTTCCTATCCATGCCGGGTAAAATTACCCTAATCAAATCTACTCTTTCTACTCTTGCAAATCACATAATGCAATATATTGCAATCCCTAAATATATCATCACAAAAATGGAGCAATACATGTGTAATTTTTGTGGGGAACTACTCAACAAAAAAGAAAAATCCATTTAATAAATTGGCAAACAGTAACCATGTCAAAACACGTAGGTGGACTAGGTATACAACGACTTGAACTAAAAAAAAAAAGCTTCACTAGCAGGATTAGCATGGCGACTGTTTTAATGCCAAATCAACTATGGGCGCACACTCTCATTCATAAATACAGGAACTACATTACACTTCAAAGGAACTCTCACACCTGGAAAAATATCCTAACTGGATGGCACGTCTGCCAACATGGAATATAGTGGAAATTAGGTACCAATTCTAACATAAACTTCTGGACAGAACCTTGGATTGCTCCACGAACAACCCTCAGATCCTTGCTGACTGGTCCTATACCCCTAGCCCATATCAACCGTCCGACTAATCATACAGACTCCGTAATGATTGGAATTGGGCAGAAATCCCTTTCCCTATGCATACTTCTATTAAAAACTACCTTAATAGCATAAATGTACCTATCTACACAAACCAAAAGGACACTATCTTTTAGGGTTTATCAAACAATGGTAAATTCACAATCAAATCTATTTATTCTGCACTATTGAATCAACAACTCAATCCACAAGACCAAACAACATCCTACAATTGGATTTGGAAAATAGAAATCCCACAAAAACTAAAAACTTTTCTGTGGCTTATTATGCACAAACGACTACCTACCAAAAAATATCTCCATCATATAGGCATCACACTAGACGACCAATGTCACATATGTCGAACGGAGAGGGAAAACATTAACCATATTTTCTTGTACTGTTCCTCCATACAACATATATGGAATGACCTAGGTTTAGCTAACATTCCAAACATTATACATACTGCCTTTCACCCGTCTGCATGGCTATCAAACTTCATTAATACAACACAAAGGCATATGCCTCTTCACATAAATAACAAAACTTTGCTCTCTTACACACTATGGCACATATGGCTTAATCGTAACAACCATTACGTTAACAATATACAACAAAGGCTATCGTTGAACAAAATTACCCAACATGCTCTTGAATACACCTATTTTTCCACAAATGGGACAACTCCTAAAACGTACAAAATTCAATACATCAAATGGATACCTCTTCCACCAAACTGGTACAAATTAAACACGGATGGTGCAGCTTCACTACCAACACATAAAGTAGGTATAGGGGGTACCATTAGAGACTCAAATGGAAATTAGATATGAGGGTTTGCAGGTAAATTGGAAAATGCCACAGTAATCCAGGTAGAACTAAAGACCCTCCAACAAGGCCTTGAACTGGCAGTGGTCAACAATTCCGCAGAGGTAATAACGATGCTGGAAACAGACAACATTGTCTATACTAACATACTCGCAGATTGTAGGTACCTCCTGCACCAACTACATAGTGTAACCTTCGCATACACCTACAGAGAAGGGAATGAGGTGGCTGATGTTCTGGCAAAGGCTGGTTTGAACTTGCCTTCAACTTCCAAAAAAATGTTTTTGAAGAACCACCGGATTTTGTCAGCACCTTTTTGCGGAAGGATCAGACAAGAGAAACTCGCAGGAGGAAGTTCGCATGCACATTACAGGAAAAACAGACGGACAACCAAGTGGAGAACACATGATATCGAATTTTGACACCTCATCAATATGAAACCCTTTTGGACACCAACACTAACGAAGTTGTGATGAGGAATTATATTACATTAGATAATAGTAACACATGTAATAGACAACAACCAACAAACTATACTCTAGATGGTATATCATCACCCTCTCTATATCTACTCTAATATAGTATAATGCAATTATCTTTCATACCAAAAAAAAATGGCAACAAAAGAAATGATAGAATTTGAAATAAAAGCTGATAACTACTTTCCCCCACTCCAACTCAACTAACATTCAAATAGTCCCACCCTTAGCCACTAATACTTGTATCAATACCCCGCGAATGAACATCACCCTTGTCTTCAAGGGTGAATGAAGGAATCGAGACTTTAAAGCATAAGCCAATTCCTAGGTAGAATAAGTGAGGATCTAAGTTAGTCCATTTAATAAACATTGTGCGACAACTCTATTACCCCTTTTGATCAATCTGCGATCAAGGATAACTTTAGGAGATGGGAAATACTGGCTAGCTAAGTTAACAACATGAGGGTGAATGGTGGTGGTAGGAACTACATAATAGAACTTTAATTGAGACACATGGAAGGTAGGGTGTAGCAAGAACTAAGGAGGAAGAAGGAGTTTATATGTCACTGCACATATCTTTTCAACAATAGGATAAGGTCCAAAATATCTAAAAGTGAGCTTGTGAAAAGGAAAAAGAGAATAAATGGATTGTCTATAAGGTTGGAGCTTGACCCAGTCTCCACTTTGAACTGCTTATCAGACCTATTAGCATTAGCATGGGCTTGCATTATTTGTTGAGCTCGTTTAAGATAGTTTTTGGCCAGCTACAGTTTGAACTCGCGTAGCAAAGCAATTTCTTCAATAGAAGCAGAGTTAGAATCACCTGGAAAGGAGGGAAAGGTGTAGTGGAGGAGAGGGTACCCATATAAGAGTTCAAAGGGAGAAGTTTGAATGGAAAAATAAGGGATAGTGTTTTCCCACCACTCAACTAAAGAAAGAAAAAGAGACCAGTCTGCTGGAGAATCAGTGCAGAAGCAACGTAGGTATGTCCCCAAACATCTATTAAGGATCTGTGATTAACCGTCTATTTGTAGATGATAGGAAGTGGATGTTTGTAAGGTAACACCCTGAGAAATGAGGAACTCCTTCTAAAAGCTGCTGATAAAGACGGGATCCATGTCACTGGTGATTGATGTTGGGAAGCTATGAAGTTTGAAGATGTTATCCAAGAATATAGGGACCAAGGATTGAGTTGTATATGGGTGAGATAATGTAATAAAGTGGGCATGTTTGGTCAATTTTTCGATTACTACCCAAATGACTGACTTGCCTCTAAACTTTGGTAGTCCCTCAATGATATCCATAGTAATGTCAATCCAAGGGAGAGCAAGGATGGGAAGGGGTTTCAAAAGACCATGAGAAGCATCAGTGTCATACTTGTTTCTCTAACAGGCATTTGAATTTTAATGAAACCCCCAATGTCACTTCTAATTCCCTTCAGTAGAAATAAGAGAGGATATTCGTTGTAGTAACATCAATTCCTGAGTGCCCACCAATAGGATAAGAGTGCCAAAGTGTGAGGATTTTAGGCCTCAAGGCAGCATCATTGCCTACCAAGAGTTTGCCTTTCCTGATAAACTGTTGATTAAGCTATCTGATGTGTTTCTGTGAAGTGTGTTGGAGAGAAGCAATAAGATTAGCCAGCTCAGGATCTGCATGCCAACTATTCTGAATATTCTTCCAAAGATCAGCTTGCACTAAGCTCAGGATTAATGACATGAGTTCAACATCTTGAACTCTAGACAAGGAATCAACAACAATGTTCTCCTTCCCCTTTTTGTACTGGACCTCAAAGTCAAAGGGAAGGAGTTTAGTCAACTATCTAATCTGGAAATCAGTGTGAAGTTCTACTCTAAAAGATACTTTAGATCCTTCCGATCAGTTCTCATGATGAAATGCTGACTTAGCAGGTGATGAGACCACTTGGTAACAACAAATACTAGGGCCAAAAGCTCCCTTTCATACATAGAAAGGGCAACATGTCTAGGTGTAAAAGCCATACTAAGGAATGCTATAGGATGATCAGATTGCACTAAGACAACACCAATACCACTTGCAACGATTTCAACTACAAAGGGCAAGGAGTAATTAGGCAAGACTAACACTGGTGCAGAAATAAGTGCCAACTTGAGCTCGAAAAATGCGTGTCTACAGAAACAGTCTAATAGAATTTGTCCTTTTTCAATAATTCTGTCGAAGGTCTGCTGATGAGTTCATAGCCTTTGATAAATTTCCTGTAATATCCAGCTAACCGTAAGAAGCCTCTTAGTTGTTTAATAGCAGTTGGAGTAGGCCAATATAGCACTGCAACTATCCTTTTTAGATTAGTGGGTACACCTTGAGCAGAAATAAAATGCTTCAAGTATTCAACACTAGGTACTCCATACAGACACTTGGACCTTTTAGCTAATAACATGTGCTGCACCATAACCTTGAACACCTGTTGAAGATGTTGAACATGATCTACTAAGGTCAAACTGTATACCAAAATGTCATTAAAAAAGACAAGAACAAATATCCTCAGGAAAGGTTCGAACACGTGATTCATCAAACACTGAAATATAGAGGGTGCATTTACCAAACCTAATAGCATGATCGAGTATTCATAGTGGCCCATATGAGTCTTGAAAGAAGTATTAGAAATATCCCGATGCACCATTCTAATATGGTGATACCCAGATCTAAGATCAATTTTAGAGAAGATAGTGGCACCTGTTAGTTCATCAAGAAAATCATCTATGATTGGAATAGGATATTTGTCCTTAACTGTGCATTGGTTTAGTTCTCTATAGTCCACAGACAGTCTCCATGTTCCATCCTTCTTTTCCACCACCACCACAGGAGATAAAAATGGGATGTTACTATATTGGATCACCCATTGCCGTAGCATTTCCTTTACTAACTAGTCTATAATGTCCTTTTTCATTGAAGAGCACCTATAAGATCTAACGTTAACTGGTTTCGATCCAGGTTGCAATGGTATCCTATGATCAAAATACCTCTTTGAGGGGGGCAAAGTAGTTGGCTCGGAAAATACTGCTATGTAGGTGGTGAGGAGATCATGAAAAGGTGGTGGTATTGCCTCAACTATAGAAAGATGGAGTAGATTCAGCTGATCAGATTGTGGTGGTTCAACCATACATGTAGCATGAAAAGTTGTATCTCTTCTCCATTGGACTTATTAATAGTCTTTGGACTTGACAACCTGCAGTCATCAGAGACACATTTCAAGACATGCTATTTGCCTAAGTAATTATAGGTCATGGTAAGTGCAGAATAGTCCATGGTTACTGGACCTAGAGTTCTCATCCATAAGGCCCTAAGGACCAGATCATATTTCCTAGCTAGGAAGACAATCATGTCTAATTAATATGTTGTACCTTCCAATATCCATTGGAAATTTCTAACTATACCAAAAGTGGCTTCCATGGTGTTATGTCTAAGATGACATACCCTACCATGGTTGGAACCACCTGACAGCCCAATCTTTTGGCTGAATCTGAGTCAATGAAATTATTGGTACTACCTCCATCCAACAAATTCTGAATAGGCCTCTTATCACTATAGCCAGCAATATGGATGGTTTGAGCACCTTGGATTCATGTTATATCACACAGACAAATGAAGGGTTGCTCATCTCCAGGAACTGACCATTCTTCAGTAGCTAAGTCAGTTTCACTACTGATGTTTCCACCTTCAACAAATTCACCCTCAGGAACCTCCAATTCCAAGACAAACATTTTCTTTGGAAGAGTACATTTGTGTCAAGTAGAGAACATTTTATCATAGAAATAACAAAGACCTTGAGCTCTTCTACTCTGCATTTCTGCATGAGAGATAGTTCTTCTTGTTTTACGGGCCATAGATGTAAAGCTAGGAGGTGAAGACAATCTAGGTGGAGGAGTAGGCTGGTGGTACTGATGACTCTTAATGCCTTGACTTTCATACATATTCAGCCACCATTTCGCTCCCGTCTAGATGGAAAACCTTATGTATTTATAGCACAAGTTTTAAGGGTTAAAATCCTTTTTCAAAACCTGTTGGGTTTTCTTTTCCACCGGAAAAAGAATTAATTTATTTCCTTTTATTTAGGCACAGTAGGGACCACAAAATTTAATTAACAAGGCTTCCAATTATGGAATTAATTTCTAATTTTTGAAATTAATATCCACCATAGTTAATTACGAATTATTGCACTAAAAATTCGTAATTTCACTCCTTATTCAATTTCGAAATTCATCCATTAAATATTATTTAATTCCCCATGTTAAGATTTAGATACTAATCAATTAAATTAAATTACTAACAATTTAATTTATTGATTATTTCCTTTAAACTTTCGCTTAACTTATTTCATGTGACGGATACAAAATCCACCGGCCGGGTTTACACATGAAAACTTATGAGCTTTCATAAAGGTGTATCATCAATCTCTAAACCGATACATAGATTCCATCAACTAACTATTATTTCGTCAATGTACATTATTATTATCCAATTTACCAGGCATACTAACCTACGAAAGAATCTCGCCTTTTAAAAAATCAATACAATAATAATATACACAATGAATAATAATTATATTAAAATTAAGAGTATAAGTACATTTAATGGCTAGAGAGTTTATTTTATTAAGTCAGTTGATGTGTAGCTAGAATTCATGGTTCAAAGCATTATGTGCCTTACATGTTATGTGTGTTAACGATAAAAATACACTTCGTATGTGCATAATGGAGTCTATTTCATGTGTAGGTGAATTGGAGATGGAAGCCGAGCTAAATGGATGCATAAACATAAAAAATACGCTCCAGAGTCAAAAAGGAGTGAACCGGGCTATAGCCGGGCATTTGAGCCATAAAGCCTAGTCATACCAGGCTATATCTGGGCATTTGGGCTATAAAGCCTGGTAGGATCAGGCGTTTGGGGGGCGTTAGTGTGACGAACCAAGGGGTCATCACCTGTTTTATTACCTCATTCCATACTCCCGAGGCCTTGAAAACCTCATTTGTAGTTGCCTTGATTTGTGTGCGCATTTTGGGCGCGTAGCCGGACAGTTTAAATATGAAATTCTGTGAAATATGCTAAGATTTAATATTAAAATGAATAAATTTGACTTCGGTCAACATTTTGGATAAACGGAACCGGACCCGTGATTTGACGATCCCGGAGGGTCTGTAGGAAAACATGGGACTTGGGCATATGCCCGGAATAAAATTCCGAGGTCCCAATCCCGAGAAATGAATTTTTGAGTAAAATTATTTTCTGAAAATATTCAAGGAAATTAAAAATGCAATCTGATTAGAAAGTGATGGTATCGGGCCTGTATTTTGGTTCCGGCGTCTGGTACAGGTCTTATATATGGTTTAAGTCCTTTCTGTAAAGTTTGGTTGAAAACGGATTTCGTTTGACGTGTTTCGGACTTAAAATGGAAAATTTGATGTTTTATGAAATTTGATAGAATTCATGGATTTTGAGGCCTAATTCGATGTATATGATGTTGTTTTGGTGATTTGATCGCACATATAAGTTCGTAGGATGTTGTGGGAGTTATCTGTGAAATTTGGTATCATTCTGAGTTGTATACGTCAGTTCTGCACGTTGTTAGCAAAGTTTAGAAACCTTAAAATTTCTAAGTTTGGTTCTTGAGGTTCAGGGGTGTGATTTCGAGTTTTAGCGTTGTTTTGAGTGTTCTGAAGGCTCGAGCGAGTTCATAATATGATTTGGGACTCGTTGGTATATTTGGACTAGGGCTCGGGTGGGCCCAGGTCCCTTCCGGGGCTAAAAACCAGCAAACAAGGCTGCTGGTGCACCTGCTCTAGTGTGATCGCAGGTGCGGTTGCCCAGCATTGCAGGTGCGAGACCACAGGTGCGGTCCCAGGCATCGCAGGTGCGATCACCAGTGGCCTGGCCAGCCACCGCAGGTACGGTCTCCACTTCACAGGTGCGATCCCAGACCCCCTAGCCCAATTCCGCAGGTGCGAGATTCTTCTCGCAAGTGCGAGACCGCAGGTGCGGTCCCAAGAGCCGCAGGTGCGAGTTCACTATTCAGGCAGTGAGTTTTAAAAACGGGTTTTAAACCCATTTTTCTCATTTTCCATCTTCTTCCTTAGGCGATTTCCTCCATTTTTAAGAGCTATCAACCAGATCTCATAAGGTAAGTGAATTCTACCTGGAAATTTGTTTCATGCATGCATCCTAGCCTAATTAACTACATAAACTAGTGCAAAAATTCAAGAAATTGGGTAGTAACCTAGAACTTGTGATCACTTTAGAATTTTCTGTGAATTGGCCATGAAATCAAGTAAAAATCGTATATTTATGATCCTTAGGCTTTGGGTGAGTGTTCCCTTCGAGAATTTCAAGAATCCGAGCGAGCGGGCCTGGGGTCGAATTTTGATAATTTTGGAAGAATGATAGGAAATGGATAATTAGGCCGTGTAGTTGAATCATTGAATCCTTATTGATATACTTGAGTTGATTATGTCTAGATAATACCATCCCGGAGTCGAATTCTAAAGGAAAGGCGGTGTTAGAGAGTTGATTGCTATACTTTGGACCCGAGGTAAGTGTTTGGTCTAACCTTAGCTTGAGGGAATAGGAGTTGAGTATAATTTGCTACTTGCTAATTGTCAAATACGATGTATAGGCATGGTGACGAGTATCTATACATTGGTGTCTAGCATGACTATGATTCCTTATATTGTGAATATTCTGATTTTGTGGTAATTTGCATGCTTAATTGATGATTTCTATATGTTGTGAAGAGTATGTGAAGGGAATTGCAATCTTTAAACTCTGTTGGAGCATTAGCTCAGATTGTAATACGAATGATGAAGATATATGAGATAGTTGTATCTTTTGGAGCATTGGCTCAGATTGTAATACGAATGATGAAGGCATATGAGATAATTGTATCCTTTGGAGCATTGGCTCATGTAATAGAGTAAATTATGAAATGAAGTGAAAGTAAGAGAAAGAGCTACTAAAATATACCCTTGTCGGGTCATTGTTGCTTTGATATTGTCTCCCTTATTGAGATGTTGAGATTACTGTTATTGTTCCCTTGCCGGGATTTAATTATTTAATTGATGTTCCCTTGCCGGGATTTAATTATTTAATTGTTGTTCCCTTGCTGGAATTTCTATTTTTACTCTATTTATTTCCTTGCCCTTGTTTGTGATTGTTGTTTGGGTGAGG
>ML381846.1:0-13701 GCA_005239525.1 Nicotiana knightiana
AGTCTTAAGAAAATTGATTAAAAATCAGTTTAGTATTTAATAAATTCAACTGATACGTTCAATCCTCGTGAGATCGACTTTGGGTTTAATACCCCAGATTTATATTTGCAACGCCCGTTTAGTCTTTATAGAAGACATAGTTGAGCGCGATCAGCCTCTCTTTCCCGAAACTGGTTCTTAGCTCGGTCTGTGAGGAATTATCGAAGGTGCCCTTCTCTGATTAGTTGGGCTACCTCTTCTCGAAGCTGTCTGCAATCCTCGGTCCTATGACCGTGAGTGCCATGATATTTGCATACTAAGTTGGGGTTTCTTTGTGAATGATCTGACAGTATGGGTTTTGGCCACCTAGTATCTTTGATATTACTTATGGCTGATACGATGTCCGAGACATCGATGTTGAAGTTATACTCAGATAATCGAGGCGCCTCTACCGGCCCAATGTGCCTATCGAACCCGGTATTTCTCATGAGTCCTCAGGAACCTTTACCTCGATCGATCCTTCGATCACGCCGGGGTATGTTGCGCCTCGAGGCATTTCTTCGATCTTCTATGTATAGTTGGTATCTTTCTTTGTTTGGTCTCGGTTCCCTTTCTGTAAACCTAGACTCTTGGGCGAAGAGCCTGCTTGGGTATACTGATCCCGAGGGGGCTCTTAATTGGTCATCCTCAACCCTGATCTTAGATTGATACCTGTTGTGTACATCTGCCCAAGTTACGTCGGGGTGTTCGATCAAATTTTGCTTCAACTATTTCAAAGCTATCGAGATTCGGTCGTTCAGACCCTGAGTGAAGGCCTGTACTGCCCAGTCATAGAAGACTGGTGGTAATTCCATTCCCTCCATCTGAAAGCGAGATACGAACTCCCTTAACATCTCGTTCTCCCTTTGTTTAATTTTGAAGACGTAGGACTTTCTTGTAGCAACCTTGATGGCACCAACGTGTGCCTTCACAAAAGAGTCTGCCAACATGGAAAATGAATCTATCGAGTTCATGTATAAGTTATGATACCACATCATGGCCCCCTTCGACAGTGTTTCTCCAAATTTTTTCAATAAGACGGACTCAATCTCGTCATCCTTTAAGTCGTTCCCTTTTATACCGCAAGTGCAAGTGGTAATATGCTTATTGGGGTCTGTGGTTCCGTTGTATTTCGGGATATCGGGCATCCTGAACTTCTTTGGAATAGGCTTTGGAGCCGCACTCGATGGAAATGGTCTTTTCACAAACTTCTTCGAATCTACCCCCTTCAAAATCGGAGGTGCACATCTGATCAACCCTCAAGTTATAGGTTTCTACTTTTTTGTCGTTAGCTTCTATCTTCTTTTCTCCCGATTCAATTATTTTGGCGAGGTCCTCGAGCATCTTCGTAATAGCGGGGTCTGCTGCTGACCCATTGTTTCTTGATCTTTCTGGTATCTGCTTGACTCGAGTAGCTGTTTCCGGTGCTGCTGTGCTTGGAGTTTTTTGCTGGCCCTGCAACTGGGCAATAGCCACTTGTTGCACTTGTAACATCTCAAAAATGACTTGTCGTCTAACTTCTCTTTCTTCTCGAGCTAGATTTTTCTACGCTTCGTGTTGGTCACCTTCACGCACACTTCCGTTGGTATCAGAGCCTACATCGATATGCACAGCATTGCGAGAGGCCATATTGACAGGGAGTGGCGCTGGTACTACCCCAGGATTTTGCGGTAGTACATCGATGATTGGGGCTGCTGCACTATTCTCTCCATGGGCCTCAAGGTCATTGTTCTCATGTGCATTCACCGAGTTAGACATTTTTTGACCTGAAACCAAAGATTCTTGGGCAAGAAAAAGTGTGAAAGATAACTTGTGTTTTCAGAAAACCAGCACTAAAACAATCACTATTATTTTTAGCCCCACGATGGGTGCCAAACTGTTTACCTTGAAAACAATATTGACAATTATATTTGATTTGTGGTTCTAAAATACGTGATTTATCTTAATACTAGTTATTAGATAGGAAATGCTAAGTATGAGCCAGAAGAGTAAGATATGCAAACCAAAATAGTCACGAGGCTGGGCCTCGAGCTCACTGAAACTGGGCCTCGAGGTCGAACGAAGACGCTTAGTAATGAATAGTCGATGGAGAAACAATAATATTGGGGGTCTTGGGGATAGCCTTTTGCGGCCAATAACGAGCAATAAATGAAGAACAATTAATGAACACAATAAATGGAAAGCAATAAATCAGTGGAACAATTGTTGAGCACACTTAGATAAGAAAAGCAAAGAATGTTCTGTGTTATTGAATATTAATCCTCCTTACAAAATGACAAGAGTCCCCTTTATAGTTTATATAGGAGGGGGGAATCCCAACATAGTACACGTCTAATCATGACAAGGAAATGCTATTGGTACAGCTGTATAATGGCTCAGTACGAACTTGTACTATTTTTGCAGACATGATCAGCTCTAGCCAACCGTGTTTGAGAATTTTCCGCCTTTCCATGACGATCATCGATTTGTACTGCTCCGAGGTTGACCATAGTGAGCCTTTGATATGCTCCCTCGAGGGATGCACCTCGGGGTCAAAGTTCGAATTCTGCTTCGAGCTTCTCGAGGCCGGGCATGGAGTGTCATAGAGGCCTAAAATCGGGCTCCCCGATTTTGGCCGTATACAAAAGTTTTGTCGCATAACATTATTTCAATTTTAATATTTCTAAAACTGTATTTCATACATGCATTACAATCTCATTCATACTTTTTCTTACTAATATATACTTCTATTGCATATATAGTTGTCTTGTTTATCCTCTTCACGAACTAAACGAAACCATACATTGCTTTATATGACTTATTAGTAGTATAAAGACAACAACAACAACAACAACAAAAAAAAAACTAATTAATATTATGTCAAAGTAATTAAACTCAAATTAACTTGAAAATATCACAAGTTTGTGACGTCTTGATTATACTATAAGACTTGAATCTGGTTTCTAAGTTAGACATCATTATCTCATTTATCAAATTGCTTAGTTTCTGATAGATACATATACAAAAAAAAAAATTTCAAAGTACAATCTCTATTCCTGTAGTATTTGAACGTAAATACTGAAGTGACTCCACGTTATAATATTGGATGATGAAGCGGATCCAGGATTCAATGCTTATGGGTTCCTGCAACGATCTCGAGTAAATTTTCAATAGTAATTGGGTTCACGTTCAAACATTTATAGATATTTAGTAAATTTTCCGAACATATTTACACTGTTTGGACGAAATCTACTGCCCGTAGGTCGAGAGGTGGATCTACCCTTAATTGTATGGCTGAATTACGGGGCAAATCTTCTTTGGCAATGAGCAAATAAACTTGCACAAAATAGTGAAGTGAAGCTGTTTGCCAAAGAAGATTAGCCCAGTAATGCGTACGTCCACACACACTTTTAAGTCTCTCTTAACCTTTTGCTCTGATGAATATTTCTATTTTCTAATACTTGAAATCCTTTTATAGCACAGAGGAAAATGCAATATTCTTTAACTGGAGTATATGTTAACGCATATGCTATGTGTACAGATCTTGAGGAATAATGCATTTGAAGTGCAAAATCTCATGAGCACATTCTTTCACACTTAAATGTATACTACGTACGTTAATGGTGACACTGATATATAAGTTGGATGTTCCGACGTGCAAAGAGTTAATTTTAGGGAAAATGCATAAGTAACCCCTTGATCTATAGTCGAAATTCTAATTACATACTTTACTTTTGCGGTAGTTTTATTATCCCCTTAAACTATTTTAAAGTAGGATAATTTGCACCCTTAAAACTTACGTGGCAGAGTGTATGTACTTCACTCTCTTGGGAGAGTGGGAAGCAAAAAAGAAAGAAAGGATTTTCCAGATTTTGTTTTTGCTTTTTATATTTTTAGTGAGATATATAATTTCTAGTTAAGAAACTTAGCTCAAAGTAACAATATAAAATAAGGAAAAACAAGAGATATAGAGGGGAAAGAGATGAGAGATTCTTATTTCTTCCATGTATTCAAGTGTATGGTACATGATCCCAAATACCTCTATTTATAGGGTTACATAGAGGCTTACAATAAGGTTACTTTAAATATGGTATTAAACATTTGAGATCATGGAAGAACATCATGGGAAGGTTATGGAGGTGAGGGAGTTACAACTATAATAGTGAGAAGTAGTGAGAGTTATTTATATGATGATCATGGAAGATCTCATGGGAAGGTTATGGAGGTGTAGGGTTACAACTATAATGGTGAGAAGTAGTGTGAGTTGTTTATATGATGATCATAGAAGAACATCATGGGAAGGTTATGGAGGTGTGGGAGTTGCAACTATAATTGTGAGAAGTAGTGGGGGTTATTTATATGATGTAGAAGAGTAGTGGGAGTTATATTTGATTGGTGGACATCCATATAAATATGTATTTCATAACATTCCCCCTTGGATGTTCATAGATAATGTGCCTCATTAAAACCTTACTAGGAAAAAATCCTATGGGAAAAAATTCTAGTGAAGAAAAAAGAGTACACATATCATTGTAATACGCATTATTTGATGCCTCATTAAAAAACCTTGCCAGGAAAACCCAATGGGATAAAACCTTAGCTAAAGGAAAAAGAGTGCAACGCGTGTTATACTCCCCCTGACAAAAATTTCACTTGATATCTCAGAGACGATGAATTCCAATCATGTATAACAACTTCTCAATTGCTGAGGTTGACAATGCCTTGTGAAAAAGTTTGTAAAATTATCACTTGAATAAATTTGTTGAACAAGGATCATGTCTGAAATAGAACTTTGGTGAAATATGCTCTATTTTGTCTCCTTCGATAGTCCTTCCTTTAATTGAGCAATTGATATTTTGCTTTAAGTATATATATATTTGTGTATATATCACCTCATTTTTACTTTTGTTTCATGAATTTAGGATGTAAAATGTGTTGATTAGTATTAATTTGAGGTATTTTTATGTGTAGGAATGATCCGAGAGCAATTGTGGGAGAAATATGCGAAATTAGAGCCAAAACAGAAGAAAACAGAAAAATTGGAAATTGTAGCGCCCCACACTACCTGTGGCGCCAGAGTCAGTAGCTAAAAATCCACAGCGCCATTGAGGGCGCTGGTGGCGTGAATCTTGTCCAAATTCGTCCGAGAATATTGTTGTTTAATGTTAGCTTAACCTTGATTACAATTCACTAATATATGGTTGTTTCTTCAATTCTGTGATTAATTACTTAATTGTCTGGCCAACAGTTAGGTTCTATTTACTATCTATGCTATGTTTGGGAAAGCCGTGTATAGATTAGAGAAGAATTGAAGAGAGCGCNGGGTTATGAGAGCAATTATTGATTAATTAGAAACCATGAGTGAGTTGTATGAAAGGGAGAGTTAACTAGAACACAATATGAATGGTGAATCGATCACAACGCTGGAATATTTGTCTCTACTGAATACACAAAAATCAACTTGTTACTTGATAATTTAGTTATTACTTAGAATTATAGTTTATTAATTTGTCTCTACTGAATACACAAAAATCAACTTGTTACTTGATAATTTAGTTATTACTTAGAATTATAGTTTATTAATTTGTCTCTACTGAATACACAAAAATTAACTTGTTACTTGATAATTTAGTTATTACTTAGAATTATAGTTTAGTATAATCACATTCTTGAACTTGATTTTGGCTTGACTGAATAACAATTTTAGTAAATTTAGTGCGTAGTTGATACAAGTCTTTGTGGGTTCAACACTCGACTTATCATTTTATTACTTGTACGACCATGTATACTTGCATGTGCGTTTGGGAGCAACAACTATGCATGCAATATCGTCTTCAATGCAATTGGAATCTTGTTGAATATCATAATATGGAAGTACCTGCACGTGCAAATAGATTGTTTGAAGAATGAACTTAAAAAAAATGTCTGCATTTGCAAAACCAACAAATTATTGACAGTAGTTGTTGGAATAAACAAATCGATATCAATGATTCCTTTTACAATATAACACTAATGGTATTTCAATATCTCCATATAGAAGTAAACAATATCTTGCAAGCATACTATTATACTCATGTTTTTAGCAAGATCCATTAGTGCACCAATTGCACTAGACACAAAAATAAATAATGTACGCCATGATTACTCTAATCCACATAAGGATTTTCTAAAGCTTTATTTAATAAATTTCTTGCGAAGCTTAATATGTGTCAGAATATTATAAATCCTTCAATGATTTTTATATATGCATGTTAAAATTTTCAGGTATTGCCACACTAAAATCTGAAAGCAATTGCATCCACCACAAGAGACCATGTTTCTATATAATCAATACCAGGATATTTACAAAAAATCTTGTGTCACTCCAGTGCTTTATACTTTCAGTGTTAGGACTATCAGTCCAAAACTTTACGTTTTCCAAGTGAAGTCAATCTTGATTGCGTAGTTTTCATTGACCAATAATTTATCTGTCCATATTCTATGATAGATTTGAGCTCAAGATCCTCGTCAATATTAATAAAAATTGAGCGCTACATTATATTAACAACTCGTCGACAATCATTTTGCATCGGTTCCATCATCACTCAATAAAGACACAACTTATGGAGATCTCATTATTTTTCAGGTACCTGAGCCTCTAACCATGAGGTCTTATAAAGTGTTATATCATGGTGCTCTTATAAAGCACTTGCCTCCTTATTATGACCATCTTGAAAATTTGCTCATCTCCTTTTTCAAGGAGCTTTATTTTTGGAACCAATTTTTCTATTACGTTTCATGCGTGCCATAAACTCTGTGCATCATGGTCGTTATTCTATTTGGAGCATTAGCAGCTGGATTATGACATTTAACTTTGGGTCAGCAAATGTGCCTGGCAATATTTTGGAAATGTATTATCACTTGAACTTCAAGTTCACAATTTCTTGTACGATGATCTAGATGTATTCATAATAATTCATTCCATGTATCACTTTTTCAGCTACCCATTTTCTCCCTCTAATATTGGGATCACCAACACATTTTTCAGCCTTCTTTGGGAACCCATATTTTTGCATTGTGGTAGCATAATTAAATCATATAGCACAATCATATTTCTAGATGAAAATTATTTGATTCCTGAAGTTGAACCAATTATGATAGGGAGAATTTATCATAACTTGTTGGCTAGATGCGTACAAATGCTGTTATATATATTAAATAATACGTCTCATACCAAATTTCTATTTGGGAGTTTTGTTCTCATAACCAGTGTTTAACTTATTGGAGGCAAATAGTTTATGCTAAACTAACTTGTATTTAAACCAGCATTATCAAGATAAATTATCATAATTTTTATTCTAGAACTGTGCTCTAATAATTTGAGCAAGAAACCTTGCAAGAGTCAAACTGCAAGTTGATAACAAATTCACATGTGACCATAGAATAGATGCATCTATTAAAATCATATAATACTAAACGATCTACATGGCAGGTGACTGGGCCCATGTATGTATCACCTTTTATACGTTCCAAAAATTAGGGAATACAATCCCAACCCCAGCTGGTATAGTAATCAATTTATCATGAGAACAAGTCGTACATGAGATATTCTCGAAGAATATCCTAATTCTTCAATATATGCCAATGTTAATTCTCAATCATTTTTCGCATCATAATTGAATCGAGATGACTGAACGGTCATGCCAACTGATCAGTAAACATATAATTTACTATAGCATGTGATTCTATCATCATGCTTATACATGTGTAGTACAAATAGAAGAAAAGTTGGGTAACCTTTCATATTATCCGGTATGATTATAGTAATATGAAGATATTCAATCTTCTTTTCATTTATATTCTCCGTAAGCCAACCACTTTGGCTAATACATTTGAAACTCTAAAAATTTCTTTTGAGACTTTCTACAATATAAATTTCAAGAACATTTTTATTAATCTGGATAATAACAAATTCACTCTTTCAGAGGTCTCAACTAACTTTGTACGACAAGATATTTTATAACACCTTCCAAATGGTGAATATCTCCTCTGATCCATAGATAAAATCATATTATTATTGTCATGGTCAAAATCATCATAAGAAAAATCATTTTTTGCTTTAGTTTTGCCTTTAATAACTTTTTATAAGGCATGACAATTTTGGCATACTACATGTACATGACCAATGACATATTCATGTAACCACATTGTAATATTCATTATCTTTATTTCTCTCAAACTTCCCTTAGAGGTGAGTTGTGGTATTTATCCAATCATACATAAACACACTATTATGCATAATCTTCATAACATATATATATATTGTCACATTCACTTTCAGAAATGAGTCTGCATTTACAATGCTTACCACAAGTCACATTCTCTTCAAGCGGACTATAACCATATGGGCGTGCTTTATTATTTCCATACCACATTGACGGCAAACATTACCTTCACATTTTGAAGTAATATTCTGAGAACCCTTATTGTTCTACTTTTACAATTACCATAATAATCACTATTATTGTTTTGGTCTTTGGCACACCCACGTTCATTGGTCAACCACTTATCTTTGTTTAGACTTATTATGCACTGCTACTGTTGCGACCAAACACACCCACACAAGTATACGTGGTCGTCAAGTAATAAAGTAGTGAGTAGAGTATCGTCCCACGAAGACTTATGATTAACTTTTGACGGATTCAACTCAATTAACTTATCGATTCAAAAGATTTATCACAATATATATAATTAGCTACGTTACTACCTAAAAATACCGAGCAATGAATTAACTATAAAATCAACCAAAACAAATAGCAATTTTGAATAACAATCAGTAGGATAGGATATCCCAGGGTCACAGGTTAGCTAACAATCATGTTATGTTCTTGGCTTAAAATGACTGATTGATTTATCTGGATTGTTGATTGATAGGGTTGATATTACTCGTAAGAATCTGTCGAGTCCTTACTCGCCTATCCAAGTTAACTTAATGCCTATATGTCTATGGAATTAAGATTAACAAGAATGCATTTACAATTCCTATATTTCAACCAAGCAAGGCAAATAGGTATATGTCTATCCTCATTTCGAATCCGTTCCCCGATGCCCGGGTTCAAGAACCTGCTCTATTTAATTCTATATGCAATCTAGAATTTCCACTTTCGAGTTCAACTCTAGATTCATAGATAGTATTTCACTGTTAGCTACTCAGTAAAATAATTAAGAACAGAATTAAATAAACAACCCAATATGATAAAATCAACTTCGTCAATTAAACTTCAAATATAACATTCATGTTTCACCCATGACCCTAGAATAATAGGTTCTTATCCACACATGTTCAGACAATCATCAAAAATAATATTTTCAAACATAAAATCAATGAGTACTAGAAAATATATGGAAGAATCGATCAAATACGTGCTCCAAAGTGTGTTGCTCTTTCGTTTTCCTCTCCAAAATCCCGTTCACCCTTTCCATAATAGGTTTAGGGTGATTTTATATGAGTTGGGGATGTCTTGGAGTCAAAACACTCGAGTCCTAGTCGAAATAGGATAGACTCATGTCCCGAGCGTCCAGGGAAGCGTGGGGTGCTAGCCCTGGCGCTCAACAATTTAGCAATCTGGAAATTGTGCCACAGCCAGCGCCCCACGCTAGCTGTGGCCCTCAAAATTCGACTTTTACGTTTTTACTTCGATTTTGCTCCAATTCGCGTTGTTTCGTCCCAAATTGCATCCGAATGATTCCTACACATAGAAATACCATTATTTAGCACAAATCATCATAGTAAACATATCAAACCTACGAGACATGAGCAAAGTATGAGGTGATTTATACCAAAATATGCATACATTAAGCCAATTATCAACACCCCACACTTAAACTCTTGCTCTTCCTCGAGCAAGGAAACTATATTAATACCCCCAAAACACGATTAACACGACGAAAGAGGACTTCACAATTAATTCAATCAACACCCTACCTTTTGACTATAATCGATATTGGAAATTAAGCATGAACACACAATTTTCACATTCTTCCCGCTTTTAAATAGCCCAAGTATACTCGATATTTTTCCAGCAACTCAATCAACTCAAGCAACCTCTCCACAACCACCTTACCTCAAAAGATGACTCGTTACCACTAAGCATCCTCAACTCACACACTCACCCAACACAAGAAAGTGTACAACATCACCAATCCGTTATGAGACCAAGTGCCCTCACCACAAGCAAAAGAGTGATTATCAAAGTAGTCCCCACATTCAAATATGTCATTGAACATAAATTAAGGACATCACACTGTCACGACCAGAAATCCATAAGGCCGTGATGGCGCCGGACACCATTGTCAGGTAAGCCAATCATTTAAATAGTTAAGTTAAATTTCCTGTTTTAGCATTTTTAAAATCATTACCTTTCACTTTATTGAATAATAACTGAACAAAAATTTCCGTTAAGTAAATATGATAGGTAAACAATTTTGATTTTTATTGCAGTAAATCCCAAACACTTCCCAAAACCCGGTGTCACAAGTGCATGAGAAATTTCTAAGAATTTATACAATCATTACAAAGCTTGTCCGAGATGCAAATTGTACAATGAAATTTAAAACAAAATGAATACAATACGAGGGAGACTCTGTCAGCTGCGGATCGCCTCCGGATAGTGTAACTCGCCTAAGTCCCCAAACCAGCCACATCGCTGTGAAAGTACCTTTGCAATGAAAATGCACAGCAAGTGTAGCATGAGTACGAGAAAACAACGTGTACTCAGTAAGTCGCCCGCCTAACCTCAAAGAGGTAGTGACGAGAGGTCGAATTAGACACTTGCTAGAGGTCAATTTAGTATATTCAAGTGTGACACTAAGCATAATTATCATAGGTAATTTATTAAAATCAGGAAAGAATAATATCAACCTTTCCACATTTAACACTTTAACTCTTCGTCATTTCAATAACAATTAATCAAACATGGGTGATTTAACCAAATAACAAATAATCAACGAGAAGGACAACTTCTTCCAAAATATTTAATAACTTTAAATCTCTGTCATTTCAGTTGACAACTTAAAATTTCAGGCCAATAATCAGGCAAAAATCACAGCAAATACGCAGTAAATATCATGCGCAAGCAATGCCGAGGGTCGAACGACGCGGAACAACAATAATAAAGTGTGCATTGCCGAAGGGTCGAACGACTCGAACCATAGATGCATCTATTTTTTCCCCGCCCGCGAATCGATCACGCGACGTGGTCAACATAAAAATAATAAGGCTAGCCTGTTCGCGAATCATACCTGCGACTCAGATGCTCATATGTACACATATTCACATAATAAATTCGCATTGTTATCGAGAAAACAGTTACTCAGGAAAGTGGTAAAATTTCTTCTTGAAGGAACATGAAAAATAGCTTTTAAATCTTTGTTTTGAAACTCATTTGCCAAGTTTAATAATATTCAATAATATAACCTTATCAGGTATAATATTATCCCCGGAGGAATCAATTCTATTTCTAAATAATTATGAAAGTACACTCTAGTCTTCTTAGGAATTCAATTACCGATTCAATAGCTTTTATAGCCTAATATTAGTGGCAAGATCACATGTACAACACGTAAGGCATGCTAGTGGGTCCTAGACTACTCGGACATGGCATAATAGTAGCTACGCACGGACTCCCGTCACCTCGTGCGTACGTAGCCCCCCAGATAGTAGCACATACTTAATTAGTTCACCTGGGGGACAATTCCCCCTCACAAAGTTAGAAAGTAGACTTACCTCGCTCCGAAATTCCATAGCCGGCTTCCAAGCCCTTCCGATGACTCAAATCGTTGCACAATGCTCCCAAACTATCCAAACAATGACAAACTAATGAAAATATACTCTAATATTTGCAACAATTCCAAATTATATAATTTCCCAACCCCACTCAGTGAATTGACCAAAATGCCCTCGGGTCCACGTGCCCGGAATTCGAAATTTCTCGAAGATATATTCTACACATAGCCTTACTGTCTCAAATATACAATTTACACTAAATTCCATGCTCAAATTCGTGGTGGAAATCAAAAATACCATTTTTAGGTTTTCTTCAATATTTTCTAATTTTTCCACAATTTTCATGTATAATTCCATGTAATAACCTTGTATTTAACTTAGAAACATGAAGGAATTACTTACCTTGTGATGCTTGATGAAAACCCTCTCTTGAAGCTCCTCCAAAATCGTCCACACCAAGTGAAAAATGAAGAAATGGCCCAAATCCCGTCTTAAAATAATACACTGCCCAGACATCCTTCTATGCGATCGCACAAACGCCTCCGCGATCGCATAGGCCTTATGTGTTGCCTCCATAATTTCCCTACGCGATCGCACTCTCATTCATGCGATCGCACAAGCCATTCCCAACTCCCTCCAAATTTCCTTCTCCGCGATCGCAGCTTCACCCCTGCGTTCGCATAGGCCAAAACAGCAACCCCCACATTTCCTCTACTGTGCGATCACATACACTTACCTGCGATCGCACAAGACAAAATCAGCAGCCTTCCAAATACTTCTATGCGATTGCATACCCACTCACGCGATCGCATAGAGTAAAAACCTGCTGCATTCACACCAGAAAACAAGCAATCCTCACAAGGCAAGAATCGACTCGTTGAGCATCCGAAACACGCCCGAGTCCCCCGGGACCTCAACCAAAACTACCAACCAGTCCCAATACCTCATTCGAACTTAGCCGAGCCTTGAAATCACATCAAACAACATCTAATCACTAATCGCAGCCCGATTCAAGCTTAATGAACTTAGAACTTTCAAACTTCTACATTCGATGCCGAAACCTATCAAATCACGTCCGATTGACCTCAAATTTTGCACAAAAGTCATATTCGATATTACGGACCTGCTCTAAATTCCGAAATCGCATTCCGACCCCGATATTAAAGTTTCCACTTCCGGTCAGATTTCTCGAAAACCTTTAAATTTCTATCTTTAGCCAAATGACTTCAAATAACCTACAGACATCCGAATTTACTTCTGATCTCACTCCCAACTACAGAATCACCATACGGAGATATTTCCAGGCTCGGAATCCCAAACGGACATCAATATTACTGAAATGCGCTTCAAGCCGAACTTAGGAAATTTCTTCAAAAATGCTAACTTCCACAATATGCACCGAAATGTTCCCGGGTTATCCAAAGCCCGATCCGGACATACGCCCAAGTCCGAAATCATCATACGAACCTGCAGGAACCTTCAAATCCTGATTCGNCTATGCGATCGCACAAACGCCTCCGCGATCGCATAGGCCTTATGTGTTGCCTCCATAATTTCCCTACGCGATCGCACTCTCATTCATGCGATCGCACAAGCCATTCCCAACTCCCTCCAAATTTCCTTCTCCGCGATCGCAGCTTCACCCCTGCGTTCGCATAGGCCAAAACAGCAACCCCCACATTTCCTCTACTGTGCGATCACATACACTTACCTGCGATCGCACAAGACAAAATCAGCAGCCTTCCAAATACTTCTATGCGATTGCATACCCACTCACGCGATCGCATAGAGTAAAAACCTGCTGCATTCACACCAGAAAACAAGCAATCCTCACAAGGCAAGAATCGACTCGTTGAGCATCCGAAACACGCCCGAGTCCCCCGGGACCTCAACCAAAACTACCAACCAGTCCCAATACCTCATTCGAACTTAGCCGAGCC
>MDKJ01176487.1:0-42419 GCA_005239525.1 Nicotiana knightiana
TGCTTCTTGTTATAACTTCTGGTCCCTTTTCTGGGTTATGAAGACCCTTATTTATAGTTGTGGAAGGGAAGAGTTGTGATAAGAACAAATTCTTTCCGACCAATCAAATTGAAGTGTGACATGACCGCATTTGATTGGCCAGAACATGTCACTTGCACACGTGGCACGATTTCATTGGTCTTCTAATGTGACTTGGCATACCTTGTCATTTTGACACGTGACACGATCTCATTGGCTCTTCCGTCTGACTTGGCGTGCCACATCATTTCACGTGTGGTACTAAACTGGACCTCTTTGAAGATGCTATCTTGGACCTAATAAAATGGGCTCATCACTTTAACCCAACTAAATGGGCTAGCCCAATGGATTAAGACTTATTTATTAACCCATATGTGTTGGACTTATATAATTAATTCAATTATATTAGCCCATAATATTTATTTGGACCAATATATCTTGAATTTAAAATATAGTCCAAATTATTTAATAAATTACATGCCTACAATTACCCATCCTTATTCTCTCTCTCTATGTCTCTCTCTATCTCTCAATCCCTGATTCCAGTAATGTAGAGCAAAGGGAAAGAAAACAACAATTCCACCATTGACAGTTATTAAAAAGCTTTGAAGCTTTGAATTCGAATTTGAGTTTTCGAAAATCATTATTTGTCTGGATTGAGTTTGTTGCAAACAATTGAGAATATTGTTTGGAGTTTATATCTCAATTTTGAGAGTGTTTTGGCGAAGATTAGACTTGATTTTGGCTGAATTTCAGATTGAATCTCGAAAAAGAAGAAGAAGAAGACTTGATTTTGACGTACATTATACTTACGAAATTGTAGTAAAGTTGTAGAAAAATTATATTCTGTTGTTTATATTTTTTATTTATTTAAATATTGTATGAAAGTTGAACAATATTGTATAAAAATTGTATTTAAGTTGTATGATATTGTAGTTGTACATAACTGGGTAGAAATAATGTAGATAAATTGTATAATATATAATTATTTGTATGATATTTATTTTTACTATGTATAAATCAGATACAAAAAATACAAAAGACATATTGTATAAAATTTGAATAAAAATTGTATTTGAGTGGTATGATATTGTAGTTGTATATAATTGGGTAAAAATAATGTATAAAAATTGTATAATATATAATTAGTTGTATGAAATTTATTTTTACTATGTATAACTCAGATACAAAATATACAAAAGACATATTGTATAAAGTTTATACAAAAATTGTATTTAGGTGGTATAATATTGTAGTCGTATATAATTTGGTAGAAATAATATATGAAAGTTGTAAATAAGTTGTATAATATATAATTAGTTGTATGAAATTTATTTTTGGTATGTATAAATCAAATACAAAATCAGATACAAAGTATTTGTTGGTGCCTGTTGAATTGTATGTCACTCCTAAAATTTTAAGTTGTTAGAGAGGAGACACATTTATTTATTTAACGAAGTCCACACAGTTGTTACAAGCGGAAACATGCCTTAAAAGCGAAATAACAAATAATGCGTGAAAGCATGTCTTAAACCTAAATGACAATTAATATGAAACACTGGACACTGAAAAAGTAACATCATCCCTGATCTTGCTCCTCGGGGGTGAAAGAATTACATGTACAACCATGCAGATACAATGATAAACTGCTTCAGTTGTTACAATTTTTTCTGTAAGTCAACATCATTTCAATTTGCTTTGGTAGGATACTCAAAGAACGTTTTTTTAGGAAGTTCATATGAACTTATTGCAGCATTCGGCTTAAATCCCATGATTGGAGAGGGATTGAAGAGAAGAGGGAAGAGGGGAGAGAAAAAAGGAAGAGGGTGTATAACTAAATCCCTTGATTGAAGGCACAAATTGTATGTATTAGGTCGGGTAAATACCAAAACATGAACATTTTTCGTAATAAGATTTCAAATAGTGTATAGGAATCCCTATATACTTCCATCACACTGTAACCTCAAGAACAGAAGAGAACGAAAACGAAACAAAATAAGAGGAGAGCAAATTTACCTATTTCACTTTCATCCTCCATCAAACTGACCTTAAGTGGAATATATAATCTGCAACTGTTTCCTGTACATAGTTTATATGTACCAAAAACTAACTGAACAAAGCATAAAACCCCACAAGAGCTTTTCACTGTACAATTCACCTGTAAGAACTGGACTAACTACTTTATTATACTACTTAACCATTGATTTACACAACCACCAAGTTTTTGTCAGTGCAGCAGCAGTAATCAGCTCCTTGTTCAACTCCACAACCAACCACCCGCTGCCGTGATTCTTCTCCTACATCACGAATTTACACAGCCACCACCTACTCTGAACTATATATTCACAAGCTATGTACCTGATTGACCAAGACAGCAAACCTACGAAAGGTAGAATGAGCCCTGTCCTTCAGTTATGGCATATAACAGTTTTTCCTTCATTTTCTCCTGCAAAATTTAGAGTGAATAAACAAAGTTATTTGTTTTGCCAAATAATAACAAACAAAAGAGACCTCACACAAGGCCGTGAAAGAGAAAGGACTCGACTTTTGAAGAGTAAGGTGGTAGCTTCAGATAATTGGCACATGTCATCACACTAGGCAGGTCAGCGTCAACCCAACCACTGCAAGTCTGCGACAAACCAAAAGAGCTTGACATTAGAGCAGGAAGTAACATAATATAATAAATATCTTCCTCTTGTCAATTGGACTATATTATGCACTCGGGATATCCACATTGTACGAACCTTCCGAACAATTGTTAACTTTGGGCTTAGAGATGCCAGACCCCCTGGAGGCAGTCTAGGTGCACCAGTCACAAACTGCAGGAATGCTCTCTGTTGTTTGCTGTCAAACTCCCTCATAATTTCGAGTAACTGTAAATTTCCAGGAGGTCAATTGTCATAAGAAGCAATTGGTTCCATGAATAAAATCTGAAAAGATAAGATAAGGATACAAACATTCACAACTGGAGGACTGCTAGCAGTGTACCCATGATCAAACTTGATGTGATCCAGAAGCTCATTGGACTGCACAAAAGAATGATAATCAGTGAAAATGAAACAGGAAATTGAGCTTTTAAGGTAATATCAATAGCTGCTCAGGAAGCAAAACTTACGTTCCAAAATCCACACTCTCCACACAACAGTCGCTCTAATTCATCCTCTGTGAATACTTGAAGATGTTTGATGGGGAAAACCTGAGGAATCAACAACATTTAAGAGGACTGATATTGGACTGCTATAGAGAAGGCGAAGACTTTATAGAAAAAAATGAGTAACATGTGAACTACTTTTAGAGTTCCAACCAAATGTTATGGCAATATAAGATATGTGGGGTGACTGATTTTCTCATTTAATGCAAATGAAATTGCACGATCTTTGTAATTGCATGATCTTTAAAATAGATAATTTTCTGGATAGTTCCCTTACATGCGAGCTAATATCTAAATACTTTAACTGGCTTGCTAGTGTTCATGTGCCGGATGACACATACTTCAAAAGACCAGGCAAATCTTTTTGAGAATCTTTTTTTTTTTTTTGAGAATGTTATGCAAATTCCATGTATGTTTTCATCACATTTTAAAAGACCAGCAAATCTTAAAATGTGATGAAAACAGACATGGAATTTCTTACAAATTTCTGGTGTTGCTACTTCCAAAGAGTAATCAACAAATTATTCAATTGATTTTCCCCTGATGCAAACTATAGTTGCAGATCTATAACTACAAGAGATTATACTTAAAGATTCGTTTGATTGACGCAGACCTGATCAAAGCCCGACTTGAATGCTCCAATTTGCCTTGATATCCCAGAATTTAAAGAAGCATCCACAATGAGTGAAACATATTCCTCTAAGTTAGACATGTCAACCTAGAAAGCAAGTCATCAACTTCAATGATTAGCCTGTTAGAATCGCACAAAATATCAGGCATCAACTTGTAGAGTGCCTAACCATTTTTGCATCGGATGCAGAATTAAAGACATAATCTGGATAGCCAGGAAGAGTATAGTCAAGGTAAAGATCATCAATTTTCGTATTCCCGAAATTAAGTTCAAGGTCTAACGATGGTTTTCCCTCAGATAGTGATTCCAGATGTCTTTTTCTTTCAACAAGAGCCTGAAATTCTAGGAGAGCCCTACCAAGTTCGGGTTCAAATGACTGGATGTCATATACCGTGAGTTCCTACAAAAAGAAGAGAACGTAAAGGAAACTTAAGAACTAGAACTAACAAAGTGGCCTATTAAAACATGGAGCATACCCTCCCAAGAACAAGTTTGTAAAATGCTTTGGATAAAGGAAGATCCAAAACCCTGCCATCTTGGAGAGCCTTTGCAACTATCTGGCCCAGAAGCCCAAACTTTTTCAGCACTTCAGAGAACTCTAGGCCATTTGACGAACAGGATAAAGGTGACCATGGGCGAGGGAAAAGACCAAAAGAAGAGAAGAGCATTCCAGATTCCTCCTCTACACTCATGGTTCCACTAGCCATGCTATCACCTCTCCACATCCCTAGCCCAATCTTCTGGAACTCATGACCGACCAAGGTAAAAAATTCCAAGGTTGGGCCAAGACCAGTACCAACCTCATCACTATATTCCACCTCAATGACAACTTTCTGATCGGCATGGAGGTCCATCATCTGTATTGCAGAATCCAAAATTCTATTTCGATGAACTAAGATTTTTTTCCGGCGGAGGCCACCACTGTTTTGATGCCTAACGCTCATACCCCCTGTCGTATTATGAGACGACGGTTCAGGCTGGATTGGCGGTTGACCAAATGCAGTCAGGCGGAAATACTTACATCTTGCCTCAAAACCAAACAAAAAGGGGCATGAATTAACCAACTGTCCACACCAAGGTGGCATGCCACCTATGGAAACAGAAAAAGGATTCCTCATTTGCAGTTCTAGTTTCTCTGTCAATTTAGGGTTCGCAAACTCATTCTGAGGGAGATCAGAATTTGTGCCCTTTATATCACTAAAATCGGTGGTCTTCCCTTCTGCAAAAGCATATATTTTTATATGAGACATGAGATGAAAACTGAACCTGTTCAGGCCTTCCAAGCTTTTCAGAAGAAATAAGATTTCATAAGTTGGACTTGATTTCTCAAGATCAACTATTTCGCAGCCAAACATGCTAGAGAAAAATGGGGTGTACTGCCACCAAGTTATAGGTTTCCCAGATGGAGTAGAATCTACAACGTGTTTGCAACTCTGAGCACATCCTGGTTTATGTCTCACACATCTTCTGTAGGTCACCCTGTGTACTTGACTCCACATGGTTGAATTAGTAATGATGTCATTCCCTGCTTTAATCTGCTGCTGGAGTACAGTTTGATATAGGGTTAACTTCTGGTTCAATTGCTGTCCCTCCAAGTAGAATATCAATTTAGGTGCAACATCTTCATCATCAGAACATCCAGTACACCCTAAACTTGTGCTACTATCATCTTCAGACGAACAAAGTTTTCCTTTCTCCAAAGACTCCTTCAAGGCAACATCAGAACATAACATCAGGGATATGTTAGAATACAGAGGAGTACGTTGATTTGACATAGTCAATAAGATTCCACAGCTATTTAGACCGCAATATAGAATCACTTACAAGATAAAGAAAATGCCACCCATTGCAACGAAAAAATTGAGGACATGCTAAAAATACATAAGAAATAACTAGTTAAAACTATTACCAAAGATAAAGACTTACTGCATTAATATTTGAAATATCCATTGAATCGCTCTTTGTTTTTTCTATGCCCATACTTTCCGCTTCAACAGATAGTTGTAAGTTACTCTTCACCTCCTGAGAAAAAACCGTAAGAATTTTGAATGAAGGAAGCTCATTACCATTAAATAAAAGATGTAAACATAACAGATTGAGAAGCAATTAGTACAAATAAAATTTTGATAAACAAACCTGCGTTTCATGGGCATTGGTGGATATGGTGTCCAATTCCATGGGTCCTGGATTTTTGCCTTGAGACGTGCTTACATCTTGAGATGAACGAGACGATGACTCATCTTCCGTAGCCAGAGTGGGAGGTTTCAACTTCTCACTTTTCCTTCTACTCACTTTTGGCCACAAGTATCCCTCAATTGTTTCCAAAGGCGAAAAGGGATCTACATTCACAACACTCTCTGTATAATCTCCAAGTGAAGACTCCCCATCTCCCTTCACAAACTGGACCTTCAGACAAGGATATGAAGTACAACGCCCATATGGGACAGTAGCATACGAGTTTCGTAGCTTAGATGCATGACTCAAGATGACTGGGAAGTTTTCCACAGAGGAAAGTGCACTGTGCAATCTCTTTATCAGCGCAAGAAAAGTGGAGTCCTCCAGAGGAGGGACTGAGTTATACAAAAGTAATCTACCAAACAGCTCAAATCTCTTTTCTACAATGTACAGCTGATCTACTGAACCATCACCATCTACCTTTTGTCCCAAGTATCGGCCATTGGAAAGGTAATTCACTAGAGACTTTACAACTCCACTTTCAATGAACTCAAACGTCGAAATGGCATCATTTCCATTTAACTCTGACATAATTTGATGCAAAACAGGGTAAAAGTCTTCTTTCTCTTGAAGAGGAGCAATGCTGCTACTAGCTTTGTGGACCAGATCAGTTAACGCAGAAGAGAGAGTCTTCAGCTTCTGTAGAACAGTGGTTATTCCTAAATCAGGATTCATTGAGTCTGTTGCAAAGTAATTGGTCCTGATACGCCTAGCAAGATTTTTAACAGTCTCTTTCTCTATCTTGCAGGTCCTTGCTTCGGGTCCTGTTGGAGACTCAGAAGCAAAACAGAGACATTTTACTGCAGCACATGGCACTGATCCTTGGCAGGTTTCATCTGAAAATAGAAATTGCGAACATTTTTCCGGAGAAAGAAGTGCATCAACAGCAAAGAGAACACCCTCCTTTACAAATGAGTTCAAGAAAACATGAGAGAGCTTCTCTAGAAGCTTATCAACAATCTGAAGGGCTAGTATCAGAACATGAGGATCTTTGCGAGTAAAAACTCCAGCTAAGAAGCTGTTCGATACAGAGAAGTCAGTTTAGCCTAATAGAAAGAAGATATTGAGATTTTGCTTAAAGCAGGGAGTAAATGAAACCATCTCACCTTGAAATATTAGTATTTTGAAGAAATTCAAGCATGTCAGATTTGCTGAAATAAACTAACTTATTGATAACAGATAGACAGCCGTAACAAGCATATAAATTTACACCAGAACTGACCACCTGTACGATGATTAAAAAAAGTTAGTTAAAGCAAGAACGCTAGAAACTAGAGCAAACTAATGTAGATACCACAAATAAGAGGAACCACCTGGATTAACACAGGAAATAAATCAAAGCCAAATTTCTGCAGAAGATCGGGGTGATTGATGAGGAAGTGTTCTTTGTCTGCAGCTAGTTGGACATTCTGCTCTCTGGATATGGGAGGAAGAAGTTCGTTTAACAACTTGAGAACTTCGTCTACCTGAGGAAGACAATAGAACTCTACTGCTTCAGCAGTCATCACATGTAGAGACATAACCATCTGACAAGATATGAGCCAAGACACTGACATTTCATAAATTTACATCCTAAACTTATACATAGCTACCAAAAGACAAGAAACGCTTCAAATTAATGCTTATGTAATTGAAGGTATTCCAAATAGGGTGGAATTGCTACAACCCCAAAAGTAATGGAACATCTACTGATATTAAACAAAACTAAATTAAAAGAAGTTACTTGAACGGCAGACAAAGTTCAGCACTATTTCATCATAATTGAGCAGGGGCACAAAACGATGAACTCCTGATGATCCCACCACTGTATGCTAGCTGTTTGTTTCAGTGATCAGACGCATGATTTACAATGTTTTTATATGAAAAGATCCATAAAACTCCTATTCAAACGTTGAAGTGATTTTTCTTCTTTGGTTTTCAGCCAACTTCAACCATTGTCTTTTCCTATTTCCCTCTCCTAAAATCTAAGACTAAAAGGTATAAAATGCTAATTCTTTCAATTACATAGTATGGGGGAAGAGAAATAGGAGACCTTTAGAATGGAAAGAGCTTGATTTTGTACATCTGAGAAATAGCCTCCTTTTTTTAATGTCTTTTTGGTACACCCATGAGGTTCCTAATTGTATAGACGATTGGATGTCTTTCATAGAGAATCATATCTTTCTGCCAATTCTCTACTTTTGGCATACCTCTTGTATATAGGAGCTTTCCCAGTATCAACAAAATTATAATTACTTGATAAAAAATCAAGACTTGCATATCAAATTTATGGTGGTATTCCTCTACACTCCCTTTTATTAATTCATACTACTCTTATTCCTTCTCTTTCACAACAAAGAAGCAGCCTTTTCAACCATAGTCTAACCACAGCTCTTAGCTTCCATAAACTTGGTTAACTATGCAGTTGTTCCAGATCATACACTCGAATAATATTACATTTTCACCATGATAGCATCACTCTTCCACATTCTGTCTGTTCCAACAAGAACACCCGGCAGCTCCTCTAATAGCAATCCATGAGTTCATACTAAAACAGAATGAAGCCATGATGGATCACTTATTTTCCACATAAAAAAGAAGACATTGATATCACTCAAAAACTATAGTGCGCCCTTATTGGTCCCTCTCTTTTTTCAACTTGAAAGGTAAAATACGGGCAAGCGCCTTTGAATGAGTCAACAGATAAAGCACAAAAACCATGCTCGAGGCAACGGAGAATTATCTAGTCAAAGTTACCAACAGTCTTTGAGAAACCAAAAGTTTAACTGGTTTCATGACTACCAGATGTAAGTAGATAACATACCACGAACTATGATTAATCAAAAAAAATTCACATGACAACTCCCCATTGCTTCTTTTTTTTCTTTGTGCTCAAATCTATGCTACAATTCCCTTTTCATATGTATAGCTGCGAAACAGAATTCCATTTAAAATAACATAACAACCAACAATCAAAAGAATAAGGAAACTATATAAAGCTAAGACCTGATTATAGTGCCCATCAACCGTCAGAGTAGAAGGCCCCCCATGTGAGCAGTCATAAGTGGATAAAATGTCCTTTGATATGCGGCTGATGTTAAGTTCAAAGAGAGTCCTGACGGCCACAATAGATCCAGCAGCCAGTTTGACAAGTAACCCAATTAAACCCTAACATGGGAAAAAATTACTTCTAAACTAAGACAACGAAGAATGTAGACAAGGGATATTCATATCTGATGACTGCAACTAAAACACACAACAGCTTACAACGTAAACTGATTGGCAAACTGTTGTTCGACCATTCAACTGTATGAGATGTGTGGCTTGCTGAACCAGACCGTGTTTACATAGTTCATCCAGCATATCGGAAGAGCGACATACTTGCTCCACTATTCTAATTAAGCAAGTGGCTACACTCTCAACAAGCTGAACAATGAAGAAACCATTTCAATGTTATAAAATTGTAACACTGAACAATTAACAAAAACCAATAAAGGAACAGTTCTTGGAACAAACTATACCTGTTTATCCTCGTATAGAAGAAGATTACACAAAATGGGAACTGCCTCCATCAAAGGTGACAGACATTCAGAGGGAAGCTTTTTACAAATATTTACTACAGTTGAGAGTGCCTTCCTCTGAAACAGATAAATAAAAACAAAGAGAAGAAGATCAACTTCTCAACCTTCAATTCATCAGTTTATCAATACCAGATTCTTAATGTTAATGCTTTACCTGCACACTTGTCGAAAGGAAATCAATATAACTTAAAATGGCCATGATAGCCCCAGATTGCAAACAAACAATCGGCTGGTCATGTGAAATTTTCTCCAGTGCTTGCAAACACTATGTCAAAGAAGAAAAAAAATCAACCACAGGAATCCACCTATAAAGCTTTCTACACTTTACTTTAGTACAAAGAAGATAAATTATTGATAAACCATTTCGCACACCTGTTCAGCCACATCCAAGTACTCAATGGCCATTAACCTTTGACAAAGGGCAGGAACTGCATCATGTCTAACTAGGTAGACCGAAGAACGAGGATGAACTTCACACAAATAAGTCATTGCCCTGATAGCTAATAGCATTATATCAGGATTGCTCTCATGTCTAGCCAATCTTACAAGAATGGGAGATAATGAATCCGCCATTAAGTTTGAAATCGAACTATCAGGAGAAAAAGATAACAATTCACATAGCTCAGTAAGAGCGGCCAACAGTGCTGATTCGTCAGATAATTCCTTGCTCAAACTTGACAAAATTCCTTTGAATTTGCCCTGATTGTCCAGCGATTGCCGCCTGTAATAGTCCCGGAAGCTATTATCAGATTCACAAGATCCGTAAGCAGAGTCCTTTCCACCTTCACTTGACCCTGAACTTGAGGAAGATGTGTCCACATCGCCATTGTTGCTTTCGTGTATAGAACTCATTGTAGTATGAACCACTGAATTAGAAGTACTTGGCCTGAATTCCATGGAGCTACAGGCTCGCTTATCGGCAGGCAGTTCATCAACAGTTTCAGTTCTTTTCTGCCCCCGGTTTCCCATTAAACAACACCAAGCCAGTTCTATAACGCTGTCCTGTCAATATTATAAGCACTTCTCTCTCAACAACCATAATCATTCTCAAATGCACCAAACGACAACAGGTTTAGTTTTTTCAGTCATCTAAACAAAATTTTGGATAAAAATTCGAACAAGCAAAATGGATATAGAGGGCTCATAAGGCCAGTTTATCCTTGTATAAATAGCACAAGTTGTGGATATAATCCACTCATTGATTAATCCACGGAAACAAAATTTTGGACTTCTCTAGTTATGGAATTACAAAATGTCACAATAAATTAACCAGTAACAAGGAGAACCTCCCAAACGAAGTCATCATAGTGTTATATGCTGATCATGTAGTAGAACAAACAGACAGTACATGCTTATAACGATAGAGTGAGTTCATGTTATGCACGCTGACGGCAGAGGCGGAGTTAGGATTTCAAGCTTATGGGTTCGAGATTCTAATCGTTTTAGGTTTCTGAGTTCGAAATTAATAATTTATACATATTCAATGGATTCAATGGACTTTTAAGACAAATACAAGGTTCGAACCAAAGCTACCGCTCACGGCACTCTAGCTCTGCCCCTGACTGACGGTGTAAAAAATATTTATAGAATCAGGTTATTTATAAGGTAATTACAGGTAACTAACATGCTATAATAGGTTAAATATCACTGTTAAGTGTAAAAGAATCTCTAAGAAGTCAGTGTATAAACTAAATCCATCACAATAGAAGAACATATCAACGTTAAAACACTAGAATTAGCAACAACAAAAAATGCATTCTTTCGACTAAAAAGCCTCATAAAAAAAAGCACCCAGAAAAAAAGTCCAGAGTGATTTAAGCAAATACATACACATACAAACATCTATACATAGTTTCTGCAATTTAAAGGAGGTGATCAGCTTGAAGCTATAGGAAAAAGCACAAAGTATGCAATTTCTGTAGGATAAATAACATTTACCCAGATGATTAAAAAGTGTAATAAGATGAAAATTACAAGACCCATAATCACTTTTTAACCAAAAATAAGAAGAAAATTAATTCTTGGGTACCTAAAGGCGGTGGAGTTTAATCGATCTTTTGTTTTCTTTTCTATTTAATTACTTCCCCTTTTATCTTTTCTTCTTCGTCTTTTTCACAAATTCTGCGTTGAATATTTACACATACAACACCAAGTTCAGTGTGTGTGTGTGTGTGTGCGTGTTTAATTATATACAATGGAAAATAAAGGATGATGATGTTTGATGATAGATAATGATGAAAAACAGAGTAGCGAAAAGAGGGGAGGGGAGGGGCGGAGTGGGGGTGGGTGTGGAGGGTTGAGTGTTAATTATAGTAAGAATGAAATTCTATAAGGTAATAAATTCTATGAGATTAAGGTATCTACACACTAGAAACTATCAATGTTGATGCAGCTTCACCATCAAAAGGTAACCCGTGATGGACTATATGGAATTTTGATCATAATTCATATGCTTTACAAATATATGTCAACCATGGACAAGGTATCAATGGTTCGATTCGGTCGATTATTTTATAAAATTTATATCATACCAATTTTTCGGTTATTCTATGATGTATAATTAAAATTAAATTTTGAGAAACAATACCAATCATGTCGGTTTCTCTTCAGTATCGGTATGACTCGATTAATTTTCGCTATCTTTTTAGATGTCATTAAAAATCACTAGTAAAATCAAAATGCAATAACATACTTATTTTTATAGGACTAAGCAAAATTTTCTAAAAACTTTTACTTTTTAAAGGGTGATGAATCAAGAAAACATGAAAGATGGCCAGAATATATACCATCAATTATTTTATAGCAGCGTAAAAAACTAAGCAAAGAAAGGAAATATAAATCACACGAGTGAAAAAATATTAAGCAAGATTGGACTCAAAAATAAAGTTTATAGAAGATTAAATATTCGAAAATATAAATTTAATTCATACTAAAGGAAATACAATCAAATTTGCTTCTCATAAACGCTAGATTATCTTGTGTCTTGCTAGTGAATATGCTGAAATTAATTTAGTTTCAGCAGGAGTAGTATAATAAGTTTGGGAATTAGGATTTTAAGTTTAATTGCTTGTTGGCTTGTAATCGTTTCTTAATTCCAAGGTCCAAGGAAAAATCTAATGCTTTCTTATTTTAAATTTACTATATAAATATTTTTTTCATGTAAATTTATTCGGTACGATTCGGTAGTTTCGATTTATTTTCAAAAAATAAAAAACCTACCCTAATTATCGGCACCATTATATATTTATATAAAAACCTACGATTTTATTTTTAAAAAAAAACTAAAAATCGATTCAGTGCGGTACAATTCGGTTGCTTTAGTCGATTTTTAAATATCCACTAACACTACTAAATCCATAAAGAGTGTTGTGGTAAGATAATTTTCATTCATAAACAAAAGGTTCCCGAAAAATTTTAATAGTAGATCATGCGAAAGAGAATGTTGTAGTAAGATAATTTTCATTCTTAAACAACAGTTCTATTTTAGACTTACGGATATGAATTATATATGACAATTCAAAACTTTAGACCCCAAAGACCAGAGGCGGACCTAGGATTTGAAGTTGGCGGGCGCCATAATTTTCTTGGATGTATACTTTATAATGACTAATATAAAATTTGTTAGGAACGTTTTTTCGATTTTTTTGAGTTGATTCGGGTCAACCTATGTAACGACCCGATCGGTCGTTATGTAGAACCTGCATTATAATTAATGTTCGTGACTTGTCATAGGTTGGTTATACTATTATTTATGTTTTAGAGTTGGTAGGCTTGAAATCAGAATGGTTGTAGTGAGAGTTTAGTCGCTTAGTCTTTAAAAAAAATAGCCTTAGAGTTGGAAAAGTCAACTGAGAGTTGACTTATTGAGAAACGACCTTGGAATGCGGATTTTATGGCTCGGATAGCTTTGTTAGGTGATTTGGGACTTAGGAGTGTGTTCGGAATATTTTTGTGGTGTCCGGTATAGAATTAGGCTTGAATTGACGAAAGTTAGTTTTTGGAGATTTCGGTCGGCAGTGAAAAAATAGGCTATCAGGGTCGGAATAGAATTCCGGAAGTTGGAACAGCCGAACAGGTTCGTAATGTCATTTTGGATATGTCTGCAAATTTCAGGTCAATCGGAGTTGTTTTTGATAGTTTCGACGTCGTTGGAGGATTTTAGAAATTTCAAAGTTCTTAGGCTTAAATTTGATGTGATTTTTGGTGTTTTGATATTATTTTTAGTGTTTCGGGAGTGCAACTAAGTTTGAATGATCATATATGAGGTGTTGGTATGTTTGGTTGGGGTCCCGAGGGGCTCGGGATTGATTTCGAGTGATTAACGAAGTTTTAAAGTTGGTAAAATGTAGCTTCAGCTGCTGGTGCTGGTGTGACCGCACCTGCGAAAGTGTGACAGGTGCGGGCCCGCAGGAGCGAGCAAAGATCTGCAGATACGGAATTTGAGAGGCCCCGTAGAGGATCGCATGTGCGGAAGGAGGATCGCACCTGCGAAGTCGTAGGTGCGGAATGTGAGTCGCAGGTGCAGAGATAGGCAGTTTAGTGAAAGTCGCAGGTGCGGTTGTTTTGACCGCAGGTGCGGAACCCTTGGGCAGAAAGTATAAATTAAAACCCTCTGCGACCATTAGACCTTTTAACACCATCTTTAAACAGGAAGAAGCTCTTGAGGCGATTTTTGAAGAAGGAAATCAGTGTTCTTCATAGAGGTAAGTGTTTTGATCATTAAAACTCGTTTATGGGTAATTATAGAACACAATCTCAGCAATTAATTCATGAAAATCAGTAGAAAAAGACGGGTTTAGGGCTTGAGATTTATGAGACCTTTAGGGGTTGATTTGAGGGGTCAAACGAACTCCGATTTTAGTGTTCTTTATATATACGAACTCGTGAGATGATGAAGAACAGTTTGGTATAAAAATTTCTGAGTTTCGGGATGCGGGCCTGGGGGGTCCGATTTTGGCTAATTTCGGGGTTTGAGCTAAATTTGGTACTTTTCAATTGGAATTCATTACTTAAGTATAATTTGATGATAAAAATCTGAACTTGGTAGATTTGGAGCACTCAGAGGCAGGATTTAGAGGCAAAGGCACTACAGAATAGTATTTTAGCCGGTTTTGAGGTAATTAACGTTTCTAAACTTGGTTCTGAGGGTTCGAAACCCCGAGCTAAATGATTTATGACTATTGTTGAGGTGAAGCACTTTCCAAGTGACGGGCGTGCGAGCGTGCACCGAGTATTTGTGGCCTGGCTTATCCCATGGCACCGCAGTGATTATTCCTTGATGATATTTGTACTTCTGTTAATGTGGTAATTGTGAACCTGTTAGAAATCATGTTAAGTATAAATGCTAGGCTTCACGCCGAAAATGCTGAGACCCGAGTGGTCGTATATTACTGTCTCATTTTGTGATTACTTGATTTCATATACTCAGTCATGTTATAGCATATCACTTCATATCTCAGTCTCAGTATTGTTAATTATATGCATACTTATCATTGTTTCGGGTTGATGGAGGCATTTGTGATCCATGTGAGTGAGACTGAAGAGTAATGACTGAGTGAGGCCGAGAGCCTGTTATTGAGACAGTTATGAGAATGGACTGCACACTGTAGCGATATTTAAATCATGCATTCGTTAGCTTGATATGGCGCTTGGGCCACTAGGGCCCCTCCGGAGTCTTTACACCCCCAGTGAGCGCATTGATATTGAGTGATGGATTTTTCCTGGGCATGGATCGTGTCCGAAGTGGATGTTATGTGAGGGATGGATCGTCCCTGGACATGGATCTTGTCCGAGTGTTGTATTCCGGAGATGGACTTTCTCTGTGGGGCTGGATTGGTCTTCTTCCTCAGTACGGAGTGACTACGGTCACCGGTGTTTATGCATATTCCGGGATAGAACTTCCTCGGGCCTGAGAGCCATGTATAGTACTGAGTGGACTTCTGTGGGAGAGCTGTGAGCACTATGTGCATATCAACACTGGTTTCATACATATATTGTATGATGGCATGTAGAGTATACTGACATACTTGGCATATTTACTCATCCTAATAAACTGTTAGCATGTCTAAAATTCTGTATATTGGTTATTGTAAAATTTTGAGGTTTTGTCCGTCACTACTTCTCGGCCCATAGTTTGGGTTCCTTACTTCTGAGTTGGTGTACTCCCGTTACCCCCTGCACCTTGTATGCAGATTCAGGTTCACCGGGACCTGGTAGTGGATATTGAGCAACAGACAGAGTTTTCATTGGAGTTGTCGAGGTAGCAGCTGGCGATCGCGACCCCGTCTTCTCCTCCTTATTCCACCTATTGCACTTATTTTGAGACTATGTTGTCTATTCTTCATTCTTTATTTTTATATATATAGCAACTCATGACTGAGTGACACCGGATCCGGGGTTGGAGGTTTAAATTTAGTTTTTCAAATATTGTTTTTAAACTTCATATTCTTAGTATTATTAATAAATTCGTTTAAAATTGTATTTTTACTGGAAACTGAATTTAGCTTAGTTAAAAAGGGCGGCTTGCCTGGTTCCACGACAGGCGCCATCACGACTCCGAAATTGGGTCGTGACAACCTAATAGGTACTTTTTATTTGAAAATTTAAAAATTACATATCAGATACGAAAAAATGTGATTAGATTTTTAAAATACGATCACACCTTTAGTATAACAACATAAGTAAAATCAACATTTTTACTGATAAATTACATCTTTTATGTATATTAAAAATTAATTTACACAAGTAATATAACATATTCAAAAAGAGAATTACATCAATCATAATAAGAAATTTAAAAAATAGTTTCCTTAGATAAATTATACCTCATAAGCATAAATTAGATAAACTACAATTTTCCATAAATCAAAATCATAAATCACATATTATTTAAGCAATGCTTACGAAATTATAATAAAGTGATTTAAATTATATCTCACAACCATCACATAACACAAATTTTTATGATATAACAAAAAAGATGAAAAAAATTTGATCTCAATCAAAAATTCTCATTAAGACCCAATTTTTCGGATTTAAAGAAGAAAATTCAAAAATTTAATTAAGAGGATTGCTTATTTTATATAATTTTAAAGTTTAGGAGTCTCTTTTTTGAGTGTTCTTGCTAGAGATCACATACAAAATAATACAATGCTGAAAAGAAATATATGAAATAATAATAAAACGACAAATAGAAATTCGATGGTAGCCGAAAAGGGAAATGACTGGGACAAAAGGAAATAAAAATCCAAAGAAAAGAGTAAGTCGGACAAGGTTCAACATAAATTCAACTTGAATTTTACACACGAGAAAAGCTTTCAAAAACGTCTACCAGCCATGGCACATTTGTCTAGTTTACGGTTGCGGGTGGCAGGATCAAATAATTAACCTAATTTAAGAAAATCCCAATATAACTATATAAATTTTTTATAATTTTACCGGGTGCCATCCCTTCTTAAAGGGGTGGATCCGCGCCTGCCAAAGACAACAACAGAAGTATGAATAGTCAGAAATTTGTCAATACTGGCTAAACTTTAAATGCTTTTAAAAACTTGAATACATTTTAAATATGGGTGCTCAGAACAACTACCGGAGTACATTTTTGTGATAAAATCTACATTAGTCGTGTTGTAAAACTTCAAATATCGGATGGTTAAACAAAGCATAAATACATGCCAAGAAAATTTTAGTCAAAGTAGTGCGCCTTCTGACAATGTTAATAAAGTAAGAAGCTGAAGTAACTTTTTTTCCATATATATATATATATATATATATATATATATATATATATATATATATATATATATATATTATTTAATCATACTTAAAGTGATAAAATTATATAAAAACACATGTCATGTAGTTATTAGTTTGTAATTATTAAATGATAAAATGAAGAGAAAATACATATTAATTTCATGATTAAGTGATAAAATTAATCTAAAAAAACATATTACATATTTGTTGGTCTAATATATACAACAAATACGAATAAATTGACATGTGCATCCTCTCTGTCCAGCTTCAATTAATTTAAACTTCTTTATCTAATTTGGACTTGATCTTGGTTTAGTTATTAAAAATTAAGCTCTAAATATTTAGAGACAATTGGTGAGAACGAGTTGTATGTCTAGATTACACCTTGAGAAATAAAAGATAAAAGATATCCATTTGTTTTGGTAATGGACTTGGAGATTAAGAAAGTAAGTAAGAGGAGAGAAGTGAATGGTTAACCCATGATCAAGTGGGGAGCGTTGATTAAGGACAAAATTTCGGAGTTGGTGGAGAAGTTGTTGGTTATGGGTGCTTGGAGGAGCAGTAGGGATATGAGTAGTATGTGGACAACGAGCTACATCAGAGAAGCTGCTAGGGAGGTGCTAGGGGTCATGAAGGGCCACTCCGAAGGTCACAAAGGGGACTGGTGGCGGAATGAGGAGGTCCAAGGAAAAGTGAATGCCAAGAAAGCAACGTTTATGAAGCTAATGGAGAGCGCTGACATGGAGGAGAAGAGGACGGATATGGAGCACTATAAGAAGACAAGGAAAAAGGCGAAGTTAGCGGTCATGGCAGATAAGACTGCAACCTTTGAGTGCTTGTATGAGGAACTTGGCGGCAGAGGCGATAACAAGAAACTGTTCAGGTTAGCCAAGGCGAGAGAGAAAAAGGCTCGGGACCTGGACCAAGTGAGGTGCATTAAAGACGCGAAATGCAGCGTATTAGTGGAAGAGGCGTATATTAGGCGTAGGTGGCGGACATACTTTCATAGACTCCTGGACGAGGATGGGGTCAGGATCATTGTGTTCGAGGAAATGGAGAACTCAGAAAGCCAGCGGGATTTCAGGTTTTGTAGGCGTATTAAGATTGAGGAGGTTGAGGAGGCTAAGCGGAAGATGAGTAGGGGTAGGGCGACCGAACCAGACGAGATTCTGGTGGAATTATGGAAGGATACAGGCCGGGCATTCTTGGAGTGGCTAAAAGAATGGAGGTGGAGTTTGATGGTACCGTTGTATAAGAACAAGGGTGATGTCAAGAACTGCACCAACTATAGGGGTATCAAGTCGTTGAGTCAAACAATGAAAATTTGGGAGAGGGTAGTGGAGAGGAGGGTGAGAAGGAGTATGTCTATTTCAGAGAACCAGTTCGGATTCATGCCGGGGCAGTCGACTACAGAAGCCACCCATCTTGTGAGGAGGTTGAAAGAGAAGTATAGGGAGAGGAAGGGACTTACAAATGGTGTTCATTGACCTAAAAAAGCCTACAACCCCTAGGGAGGTTCTATGGAGATCTTTGGAGGTTAGCAGTGTTTTGGTAGTGTACATTAGGATGATTAAGGATATGTATAACAGAGCTAAGGCTCGCATGAGGAATGTGGTAGGTGACTCGGATTTTTTTCCAGCGGTGATGGATTGTATCTGGGATCAACTCTTAGCCCATTTTTATTTGTCCTAGCGATGGATGTGCTGATGCGACACATCCAAGGAGAGGTACCTTGGTGTATGTTATTTTCATATAATACAGTGTTGATTGACGAGACATGTGTGTCACGATCAAAAGTCCCGCCCTAGGCAGCATGATAGCACCTAGTCTCTAAGACTAGATACGTCGATTACTTACCATAATTTAAGCTAGTTTAACCATGAAATTTTAAAACAAAGTTTAATATAAAACCGAAATAAAGATGAACAAGTCTACATGGAAATAATTACAACAACCTCCCAAGACTAGGTAATACAGAGTCACGAACTCTAGCTGAATACATAAAAAGATCTCAAAAATCAAAATACAATATTGTTCGGAGATTAAGCTGACAATACAATAAAAGGAAAGGACTCCAACAGGTTATGATGACCAAGAAACTCTACCTTGAATCCTTGCGATTGATAAGCTAACTCTGCCCCGGTCCGATATCTCCAATATTTGAATCTGCACAAAAATATGCAAAAGTGTAGTATGAGTACACCATGATCGGTACCCGATAAGTATCAAGACTAACATCGGTGGAGTAGTGATGATGTACAAGTCAAGACACCTACTAGTCAAAATAGCATATGCAGTATAAAGTATAAAGCTAATAATGAAAGCAGGAATCAGTAAATGGCAACAAGAATCAATATATGATATAAACAATAAGGTAATAAGAACACTGTTAAAGTACCAGTGGAAAACGTATAAGGAAAAATCTACTAATCTAGCCGTTCTAACACAAGTCTCACAACGAATTACTCTGAGATACCTCATCTCATAATCACAAGTCACAAGTCTCAACCACAAATCATATGCTCACGACATCTTGTACCCACATTTCTAATCATAATTGCACGGACAACTCACGTGCCAATATCTCGATCCATCTGGTATGATCATATCCTCACAATCACAATCTATTCACTATCACAATGAAAGCAGATAATAAAAGAATATATGGGCATGATCAATAAATATCAAGTTTCACACTCCTGAACTGTATAAGTGGCATGCTACGGTGTATACTTGTGCTAGTGTACTATTACAACCCAAGTCAACAAGTAATATCAAAGAAATCGATTAGCTCATCGAAGCAACACAACATGTCACGTAAGGTGTATGACATACACAAGAAAAATCATATCATCATACGAATATCGTCAACATAATTCTCCCAGGCCATCATACATCATCCCTGACATTGCCACCCTTATCTCTCCGATAGCCACCCATATCACTCAGCCCTGACAATATCATTAGCCATCCATATCACTCTGATAGACACCTGTATCATTCCGCATAATAGCCATCATTATCGCTCCGTCCGGACAATAACACGTTAGCCACCTGTATCACTCCGCACAATCAACAATAGTGAGATGCCATCCTTATGCACCGCATAACAACAACAGTGAGATGCCACCCTTATGCTCCCCATAACAACAACCAATCCACACAACAATTCACAAGTGCTACCAACACAACATATTAACTCATACCACAGGTGCCCATAGGTCACAACCTTTCCAAAACAACGATACAAATACCACCATATCACATAGCCAACGACTCAAATACAATGTGTATAGAATCTCAATAACAACAAAATGAACGGGAAAGTAACTCAATAAGGAACAACACCACCTTTAAACATAACTTCAATTAAAATAGATTAATGACTTTCAATAACATCAACTTCAATTAATTGCTTAAGAATAAACTCAATAAGAAAGGTATTTCCATGAAATGGAAAATTTCCAAATTCTAGTATGTGAAATAAGCTAACAATTAAAGAGATGGCATGAACTAGCAACTACGTCTAAATGCATGAGAATATCCCGACAACAAAAGGATATCATGTAATAATAATTTCAATTAAGAGTAACTCAATAATAAATGAGGTCACGTTACAATAAAAGAGGTAACAAATTCAAATAAAGAATATAAGAGTAAAATTGACAAGTAAAGGATACGATATATGCTAACAATTTCAAATAAATACATGAAAGAAGCCTAAATGTTTAAACCAGTCAATTTCCACATATAAGTCTGAGTACGCACTCGACACCTCGTGTACACGTCTTTCACACAATTCCAATAAAACAATAAATCTAAAATCCTAAGGACTAGTTCCCTCACACAAGGTTAGGCAAGACACTTAGCTCAAAGAAGCTAAATCAAAACTTTAAAATGACCTTCTCGTGTGAAACAACCTCCGGACGACTCGAATCTAGCCAAAATAACTTAATATTATAAATAAAAGCAATAGGAAATAATTTTGTATAATAAAGCTTCAATCTTTAGTGAAAACTAAAAAGTTAACCCCAGGCCCGCACCTTGGAACCCGAAAAAACTCATAAAATTCGAACATCTATTCCGATACGATCTAACTATACTAAAATTATCCAATTCCAACATCAAATCGGCATTCAAATCATCATTTTACATTCTAGAAAGTTTTTACAAAAATCCTCATTTTTTCCCAATTCAAATCACTAATTTACTGATAAAAACAAAGTTGGAATTATGAAATATGATCAAATACGGGTAAAGAACAATACCATAATCCAAAACATGAAAATCACCCAAAATCGAGCTCTTTAACTCAAAAAGTGATGAAAATAACAAAGCCCTCGAAATAGAGTACTTTTATATTCTGCCTAGATATTACACATCATGATCGTGGAACTTCCCTCGCGATCGAGAAGAACAAAACCTTCAGCTGCCAAATCGTGATTCTCAAACGCAACTCAACGGTCTCGAATGCGGTGACCAAGACCTCAGCCCCTGCATGAACGTATCTGCGTACCCGCGAATGCGAAGGGAAATTGCCTGATGCCTATTCCTACCTTACCTTTAACGCGATCGCGAAATACAACATGTGAACACGAAGCTAAAAGTCTTCCAAGCTACCCGAATGCGGTCACATACTTGCGAACGCGATATCATACTCGCAATCACGAATAAGAAGGCGCCAGATATCATATCAGCAATCCAAAGCATGAGAAAATGGCCTATAGCCCGTCCGAAACACACTTGGGGCCCTCGGGACCCCATCCGAACATACCAACAAGTTTCATAACATAACGCGGACATGATCGAGGCTTCAAATCACATCAAAAAACATTAAAAAAAACTACAAATCACACCTAAATTTAAGCCTAATGAACTATGAACTTCCAACTTCTACAACTACCGCCAAATTATACCAAATCAAAAAGAAATGACGTCAAATTTTGCATGCAAGTCCCAAAGGACACAACGGAGCTCTACCAACTCCCGGAATTACAATCTAAACCCGATATCAACAAAGTCAACTCCCGATCAAACCTCTCAACCTTCCAAACTTTCAACTTTTCAACTTTTTCCAAAAGCATCATATCAACCTACAGACCTCCAAATCCAAATCTGGACATGCCTAAGTCCAAATCACCATGTGAAACTGTTGGAATCATCAAAATACCATTCCGGAGTTATCTACACCAAAGTCAAACTCCGGTCAACTCTTTCCACTTAAACTTCTAACACAAGAACTATTCTTCCAATTCAATCCTGAATCACCCGAAAATCGAATCTGACCGTACAAGCAAGTCATAATACACAATAAAAAGTTGCTCGATACCCTAAGTCACCGAATGAGTCGTTAATTATCAAAACAACTGTTCATGTCATTACAACGCGGTAAGGTTAATGCTAAGTTGGAGGTGTGGCGACAGACCCTGAAGTCTAAAGGTTTCAAGTTGAATAGGACAAAAAAAGAATACTTTGGTTTTTCTCTTCGTTGATGATATTCAAGTTGTTACTAGCACTTAGTTTTCTCTTCTATTTTGTTTGTTTAAATCTGCAAATTGGTGAGTATCTTGACTTTTGCAATTCTATCTTCTTTGCTTGTGTTCAATGCTCTACATATCCATGTTGTTTGAATTTGGTGAATCAACAGTATTGTGTTCTTTTCATTGGCAATTTACTTGCTTCAAAGCTATTCTACAGTTCTAAATCTCCTAGTGTCACAACCTGCCTGGACTTTAAACTTCAATGTATGCTCAGTATGTTTAGCTTGAGTGATTTTGTATGTCTTTAAGTTTTCTCTACGGTTCTGATCACTTATTAGGGATCTTTGTGTTATACTCAACATGATTAGGTTTCTTATTGATTGATTGCTTTCCTGTTTGTTATGTGTAATTGCCATTCCCTAGCCACGACTCTGTCTAACCTTTATGACTTAGATTCCTAGGTTTGAAATCCTTTTTAGGTTAATTATGTATCATGCTCTATTTTGAACTCACTTAGCATGTGCATCTTGTATGTGTCTAATATGTTTACCCTGATAATTCCAAAAGTTATGTCTCCCTAACTCTCCCAGTGTTATGTCTATCTTTATCATGTTGTTACCTGCTTAATGATTTGACCTATGTTGCATTTACCATGTTGGAAATCAAGTCTATTGACTCTCCTAGTTTCTCATTCTTTGCTTGATCAATCCTGCTTCTGAAATGCCAATGTGTTTATGAATTTTGCTAAATGCCACCCAATCATGTCTCTGTGAAGTATTGCTTTAGGGCTGTTTAGTTGATTTTCATGTATGGTCCATTAAATTATTTGGTTAAATGGTCAATATTGTAATTGTTGGGCTTGATATGAGTCCATGTGTGGCTTTGGGTTATGCAAATGGACATACTCTCCTGTTTTGAGATGTGTTTGGATTTGGGCCTGCTATTCGAGTGAAATAGTATGTTGAAGGCCCAGTCATTACTGGGTTACTTCTGCTTGGGTCTATTCTTAGGCCTATAGAGGTTCCTTGTGTAATATTTGTACTCGTATTACTTATATGAGCCTGTAATAATTTGTAAACAAACATTTGGGGAGTTAGTGAAATGGGGGAAGCGGGTATTCTTTAATTTTCACCTAAATGTGTAGAAAACCTGTCCATAGGAATTATTTGCTTAGCCTGCTATCTGTTTGACGTGCTTCAACTTTGTGCACTTGTATAATACATGTACATTATTCAAAGCATGTTGGTTTGAGTAATTGTTGTATATGTTTCCATGTCTACTGCTGCGAGCTATTAGACAACATGTCTATAAGAATCAAACACCAATAATTACTTGCTTAGTTATTAGACAGCATGCCTATATGATGCAATAATACATGCCTTCGCTAATGCTCATCTAGATACCATGACTATAGGGCTTTAACTAATTGACTAGTCGACCACTTCTGTTATTTTATTATACTGCCTGCCTAGATGACATGCCTATAGGAACAAGCATGATAAAATCGAGTTCAAACACCAAGTATTAGAAATCCTACCTATAGGATATTGTTACTCGCCTTGGAAGAGTCTATAGAATCAAACGTTTTTAATTCTGAGTATTCAAACAATTTTACTACTTCATTACGCAACCAATTTAGAGATCATGCCTATAGGGTTAGTAATACCTGCAATCTGCGAATTCGTTGGTCTAAAACAGCAGCACTGCCTGTACGACACTTGAAATCAGAATCACATAAAAGCCATATCTACGGGACTTAATGACTCTAATACGTCTTAATTCTGAGACTGTATACTTCCTAATATAAGAATTTGCCCGTGTGCATTTGTTGTTTATGTGTGGAGGCTAACTTGAGCCATCTTTGTCTTTATGTGTAGTCCTATGTGTTTTGAATGTGCGCCTAGTTTTATCTTTTGAGAACCCTAAGTAGAGTCTAGAACCATCTAAATAGTAGGTCCAAAGCCTCATGGACCATAGGCATGGGAGGGGTAGTGCACGCATAGGACACGGGTTAGAATTGAATTAGAGCATTCTAGGTAAACAACTTTAACATAGTAATTGTGTAGAAGGAGATGATAGTCTGTGCCTGACGAATAATATGAGCAACCCCTACCCTAAGGGAGTTGCGAAGTATTATTCATGTTGCACAGGGTGATCCTTTAGGCTAAGAAACTAAGGACCCCTTCCTTTATATGTTTATTGTTCGCACTTTGTCTCTTGAAATTAGAACAATTAAGTCTTATCATGTAACCTCTAAAGACTTGTATACACAATTTAATTATTGTGCAATTTTCTTTACACTTGTTTACATCATAGTAGAACTTTTAAAATTCCATGTCTTCCCTCACTTACGCGATCACATAGGACAATTATAATCCAATAATCCTTCATAGCGTAAATTTTGGAGGGGACCCACAGTTGTAGACCTCGAAAAGTGACTAACACCTTCTATTTGAGGTAATTTGAGACCCTATCCGATCTTTGGTGACTAGACTAATTAAATAAAGTTATTTGCAAATAGGTTCCCTAACGCACCTCAAAATTGTTAGGTGAAGACTCTTCTCTTTTAATACCCATTTAAAAGAGTTGTCACATGTCGAAACCCGCTTTCGAGAGAAAAAGGGGTGCGATAGCATGGCGACTCTGCTGGGGGTATACTTAGGCTCTCACCATAATGAAGTTGGCTTATGTGGATTAATAGATTATTTGATGACATATTCATCCCCTCCTTATTTGGCTTACTTGCTTAAAAACCTATGACATGTACATCTTCTCTTTATTTCCTTTATTTGCTTAAATTGCTATGACATGTACATCCCCTCTCCATTTCTATCATCTTGTTTAAGACTGCTATATCATTTCTCTCCCGTTCCTATCTCCCTTGCTTCATTTAATTACGTTCTCGCACATTTTCATGAGTTAAACTGACTTATCTCTTTTTTCTTTCCTTTTTTTCTTTCTTTCTCTTATTCATATTATTTGGTGTTTACGCACTTTCATCATGCAAATATTTGGAAACACGTTACTATTTTTCATAAAGCATGTTTCTCGTGTCATACTCTACTCATGCTCATTATCAACATAGCGGCGCTTGATGAATGTACGCGCTTCCCTAAAAAATACCCTTTTTAAACCAGAAAGGCTTATTAGCAATAGACTAGTCGATTAGCGGTGCAGTCAACGGTCCTATGCCTTTCCCACTCAAGTTTTCCACTTGATAGTACCAGTCTATACCCTTCTAGAAACCACACTCTGATTTGAAATGTACATGCATCATGCTAAACCTAGTATGGATTGAAACTTCATTGACACATCAACCCGCTTAGATAAACCTTCTCCAAACTCCAACAGGATTTTCATAATCCCAAAGGACACCATAATATAATATGCATTATTTGGAGAAAACGTGCCAACATGTTGACCATTATTGTGCAAATAGTTGAATCTGGAGGGGGACAATGGCTAACTTTTATTTGTTTTGCAGAAAATGAAGAACGAAATCCCCAGGTTTGGTATGGTCCAGAATATCCCGGCTCTGCTAATTGACTGGTGGAATTGTTATTTATCTATGTCAATACACCATAGGAGGGGGGTGATTTGTGTGGTGACTAATTTTTGCGTGCAGTAGTTATAGAAGGACCGGGTTCTTCTATGTGTTCCAACTCCTACAGTTTGTGAATTAATAATTACAGAAAATAAAGGAACACAACAATTTTACGTGGAAAATACCTGGCTCAAAAGGTGAAAAAACCACGACTTACTTCCCAGTAGGATTTTCCCAAACTCTTCACTAAATCAACGAGCCAAACAACATTTACAAAATAAACTCTTTTGTAAACCTAAGGACTAACTCTAATCCCCTTGTGGCAAACTAGCCTCTAGCTATTTGCGACAAGCTTCAAGTTAACTCTAACTTGAATACTCAGTACCTATTACAATTTCTTCTAGATAACATGAAAGGTACAATTTGTAAACACTTACTACAAATAAACTAGACTAAAAGACAACAGATGGAACTGGTTCTTCTAGCTGGTTCAAGTAGCTTCAGATTCGCACTCTCCAATTTGGCTCGAACTACTTGCAAAATTTCTTCACGAATTTTGCTCTCAATTCTTGATAAATTTCTGTTTTGTGCGTCTCTTTACAATAAGAACATTCTGCAATATATAGGAGTTAGAAGATAAGGAATTAACTAGAATCCAATGCAACTCTTCCTTGGTGGAAGAGTTCTAGTCAAACTCAACTCCTCAAATCCTTCCTTATCTTAGATTCTGTTCTTATTGAGTAAGGAGTACTTCTCCTTATCATTTTTCAATTTTTTCGATCAGGATATATCTCTTATTTCCCATATTTTGTTTATCTCCTGCATGTGCACCTCACGTGCCTTTAATTCTGCATGTGTCTATGTCTCCAGTGATGAACCTGGTTCATCTGTGAGTTCCTTTGTCAATCTTCAAAACTATTCTCTTTCTTGGACCAACAGAAACGGCCTTGCACCATGTGACATAAATCATGTAAGGAGAGTACTGGGTAACTTGCCATCTTTGCTGAATATCTAACCCAACAAGGGACTAATTGAGGCAGCCACCATGTTCTAGGATGAAAAGAAAGGTTTTTTCCAAATTGGCAAAATAGAAATGACTCCTCTCCGGGATGAAATTGGGGTCTTCGCCAAGTTATCATGGGATAGTCCGGTTCTATTGGTGCCAGAAAATTGCATCCCACGTGATTTTCTGAAGGCTGGTTTTAAGAAAAACAACGAACTGGTCTACCTGAAGAAATCATACATCCCCTTTGAATTTCTATATGAGCAGTATGGGCATAGAAAATCATATCGCCTGCATCATGGGGAGCTAGCCATTACCTCTTTGGGATGGGTGAACCGTCGGGTCTATGTCTTCATAGTCTGTTTCTTGGGTTTGTTGATCTTCCAATGCAAGAGGGAAGAATTCATACTTGCTTAGCCATGTCAGGACCTCAATGGAGGATATCGAAGGGCAGAAATTACACTATCATCCCGATGATGTTAGTTGAGATGTACCGTGCTCTTAATCAGTGCAAGCATGTGTTCAGATACTTTAAGATTGTAATCTCTTGCTACAAGTTTGGCTGCTGGAACACTTTCGGAGGGGTGATTATTGTCGGAGCTTCTACGCAGGCCGTTAAATGACTACATAGCCAGTCATCATCCAAAGAAGATGACATTCATTCCAGACAGGTTTGCAAATCCAGGAAATGTTGTACGCTGGATTCGTTTCTTCAGTAATATGACAAACGAGCAAGTGATTGTATGTTTGAGTGATTTCCTAGTAGCGAGTTCATCATCAGGTCCAAAGGAACCACTCACTTAGTACTGATCAGGCTGCGAGACATTTACCTTTACGCTCTTATAAGGGTAATGAAGCAAATTGGGAGGAAACAAGTCATACCTATGGTTTCCAACATGGTTTAGTATAAAGCAGATTCAAATAATCATCATGGATAAAGACTATTGAGAAAGACAAGTATCATGCCGGTCATATGTACAACTATCTCTCATGGTTGGAAGACGACATAGCCGATGACGTCAAACCGGGGGTCAATCTGAAAGATAGGATCATATATGAGGTGGTTGAGGCACATGTGAAGTATAAGAGGCTACGTAAAAGAGTGTTCGAATCTAAAGCTAAGCATCTAGAACAACATAAGGTGGATATATAGGCGATCAAAGAATGTAAGGAGATTGCAAATAAGTCGACAAAGAGGTTAGAGCATTTAGAGCAAGGATTGATGGAGCTAGAGGGGAAGATGAGAAAAAGGCTTTGGGATTATCAAGGCATGGACCAGGTTGAAGGAGAGAAGCTGGCAATGGCTTATTTGCTACTCACATGCGCGATCTGGGAAATGTGATTGATGAAGTCAAAAGAGTCAAGCATGGAGAAGGTCCTTCGAGGACCAAGTAGACTAGGAGATAATGTTCTTTACTGCTTTCTAGATTAGATTTCGTTATATTTCGATGTAATAAGGCTTAATTCCATTAGTAAATTTATAATTATTATTTCGATTTAGTGAAAGATTTATTTGGCTTGTTTTCGCATTAATGGAATGGGGCAGCAATGACATGAATTTTCTCCAAGTCTATGTGTCGCTTAAACCTGCCTCAGGAACAATGAGGTTCCCAAATTAGGACGTGAATTATTGCATGTCCTTACGTGACACATGCTTAAATATTGCAAACACTTTTTTACTTCGTCTTAATGACTTGGTTAACTTTTTTTTTTCTTTCTTTTGATTACTCCCATTCACAAAGTTTGATTCATGCATTCTGGCATAATCAACACACTACACCAGATCCATAGGTCCTCCACCTAGCGACCCAAAAAGCAAAGACAAAGGCAAAGGAAAGATGAATGAACTAAGTGGTAATTGAAAAGACAATGGTACCATGGCAGAGAATGTTGAAACCTCAGATGGAAGAAGTATGCCAGGACAAAATTAGTTGGTCCTACGGTTGGCACAAAAAATCTTGGAGTTACAAGGTGAGCTTGAGCAGGTCCGAAATCTTACAAATCTCTCTCTCACTCTAAATGTTCCTGACATCAACCATCAAAACACACCCACTTAGAATCAAACACCACTGAAAAACACCCAATCCCAAAATCCACCACCCATAGCTCCATAGGATCCTCCCACAACGTACTAGTATCACAATCCCGCACCCCTTCAAAACCTTAACCCACCACCAGTGCAAACCCTCAATACCACCACTATCACCCAACCTAGTATCCGCAAACCACCACTTATCACACTCCTTAAAATGCACCAAAACCTACCCCCGATACCCAAACTTCGATCAATGATCACACATAAACCCAAGTTCCAGTAACACACCAAGGCAACCCGATATACATGGAAACCTTACCCCATACCCCGCAATAAACCCTATACAAACCTGAACCAACTGAGAAGGACCTGCTCATTTGAAACATGACGGAGGAGATAAAGAAACTGATAGGGAGAGTCTAGAGTGTCGAAGGTGGGAAGGGCGTTGAAGGTTTGAACTACCAAGACTTATGTATCCAGCCAGATGTAGAACTGACAGAGGGTTAAAAATCTCCTAAGTTTGAGATGTTTGATGGCATCGGTGATCCTAAGGTTCATTTGAGAACCTACTGTGACAATCTTGTAGGAGTGGGCAAGAATAAACAAATCTGCATGAAATTGTTCATGCGAAGACTTCAGGAGATATCTTATCTTGGTATATTAGCCAGAATTCGAAGAAGTGGGCGAACTGGGTGAGCATGGCCTTTGATTTCATAGATAGATTCAGGTTCAACACAGAGAACGCGCCAGGCATTTTCTATATCTAGAACCTCAAGAAAAAGCCAATAGAAATCTTCCGCGAGTATGCTACTCGTAGGAGATCAGAGGCCACCAAGTGAGGCACCACTTGAAAAAGAACAAATGAACAAGTTCTTCGTCAGAGCTCAGAATCCATGGTTATAGAAAATCACAAGTTCTCCGACATCATCAAGTTGGGAGAAAGAATAGAATAAGGGATCAAGAGCATTATGGCAACCAACTTTGAGGTACTGCAAGCCACCAACAAAGCTTTACAGTCAGGAGGTATTTTGAAGAAGGAGGTAGTGGGTGCCGTAATGGTAGCCCAGGGCCCTAAGTCTCCTCTTACCTATCAAACACCTCCACCCACATACCAACCCTCACCTCCAAAATACCAATACCCTACCACCATCTACCATACCTATAACACCCAACATGCATATTACCATTCACCTCCCCTTGCCCGCCAAAACTACCTAAAGCCACGACTAAACTTTGACTGCAGAGCTCCTAAAAAATACACCCATATTGCTGAACCCATAGCCCAACTGTATGAAAGACTAAAGGTCGTTGGTTACGTCACCCCTATTCCTACTGTTGTTGTTGAAATCCCTTCCTAATGGGTTAACCCCAACAAAACTTGTGCCTACCATTCAGGCATGAAGGTTCATACCGTTGAGGAATTTCTCATTTTGAAAGAGAATATACAAACGTTGATTGACACGAAAATCATACAAGCCAAGGAGGCCCTGCCGAATGTCTGCAATAACCCTATTCCTGATCATAGATACAAAGGAGTGAATGTGATAGAAACTGATGAAGAATGGGATCAGGGGGATCCATAGGACTTATTTGAGAGGGGGACGCTCCCAAAACATCTCTTGTCACCCTCTCGCCAATTGTCGTGCAAACCTAGGCACCGGTTAAAGTCGAGTAGCTACACCCTTCACTATGATTTTAGCTTCAAGACCGTCCTACAAGTATGATGTTGTCTTATGTGGCGGAGGGGAGAAGAAAAGGAAAATCAGAGATGGAAGAGACAGGTGTTGCACAAGGAATGACCAAACTGCAAAGTTTATACACCCGAGAATCTTGGAGGAACAAGCAAAGAAACCACATCTAAGCCACATCTCGTGGAAGCACTAATGATCTTTGGAGAAAGGTATAGGTGAGGGAATACTCAGTTGTTGATCACCTAAACAAGACGCCCGCCCAGATATCCATACTATCGCTGTTGCAAAACTCAAATGCGCACAAGAATGCCTTGATGAAGGTATTAAGTGAAGCTTATGTTTTGACTGCTTTTTCTAAAATTGTTTAATTATGCTCCCGAACTTGATGAAATGTGCAAAATCGCAGAAATGTTGGAAGTTGGACTCCCGAGATGAAATACGACTCAGAAAGGAGTAATCAAAACACAAGGCAACAAAATGCACAAGAACTTGCAAAGTGCGGACCGTAAACTTCCATCTGCAGCCACAAACAATAAAGAAAAACCTAACAAGCTTCCTAGCAAACTGTGGTCCGCAAAGGAATTGTGCGGCCGTAATTGACGAATTGGAGACCAACTTCAGAGGATGAGCAGAATTTCCAAGTTCCAAATCCCTCAAGATTGCGGACCACACCAGAATTGTGCGGCCACAAAAGAAGTGCCTTGCGGCCGTAGAAAGAAAGATGCGGACCGCAGAAGAACAGATTGCGGCCGTAGTAATAAATCTATGAACCGCAGAAACAATGCCTCGCGACCGAAATGGAGAATGTGCGGCCAATAAATCCCAACTCCTGCAAGATGAAGACTTCTACGCACTGCACATAGAATTACGCGGCCGCAGAACCTCCTAAAGGGCATTTTTGTCCGAAATTTCCAACCCTATATAAATAGACAAGTTTCACAAATTTAGGTCAACTTTTGACATAAATAACTACAATAGCCATTTCTCTTTGCTTCTTTAAGTAGTTTTTCATATTTTGGGATATTTTAACATAGATTTTATCATTTAGATTCTAAAATATGAGTTTAATTAGCATTTATTCTTCTATTCCTTCAATTTGAAGCATGAGTAGCTAGATTTTAACTAGGGTTGTGACCCAACCCTAGTGTGTAAACCTTATGTGTGTTAAATTTAATGCTTGTTTATGGTTGGGCTTTTATTATTTAGCCTTCTTCATGCTTTAATTTGTGAAATTAATGATTTCAAACATTAGTTCATGCCTATTTGACTTAGTCTCTACTTGAAAAAGAGAGACTTAGTCTAGGAAAACTTGGCTAACAAGAATTGGGTCAATCGAGAGATTGATAATCTCAATTAAAGGATTCAACCTAGAGATAGTAATAACCCAACTTGAGCTTCTATCAACGGTTTTGTGCAACACCCATTTGGACTTGAGAAAGCCAAATTGGGCAAAATCACTCTCTGGCCGAGAGGTATTGAGTGGGTATTTGAGAGTTGATAGATATAATACACCCTGATCAACAAAACAAGCATTAAGGTTTATATCTTATTAGGCAAAAACCTAGGTGATGGTCATAGGGCTTTTTACAACACTTGAAAAACAACAAAAACATTTTATTAGTTTCATTCTTAACTTTGCAATCTTAGTTTAAAATAAACATAGAAACAACCCCAATTTTTGGAAGTGTAAATTAAGGTAATTCAAACTCACGTACTACAATATATACTCCTAACTCCCATATATAGCTCCCTGTGGAAATCGACCCCGACTCTTGTTGGGTACTACTATTGCAATCGACTGTTTCATATCCTTGATTTGAGGTGTGAATTGGACGAGATCAATTTTGGAGCCATTGCCGGGGAGTCAAAAACGGAGTTAGCTATATATTTAGGTGTGTATTTGGAATATCTTCTTTTCCTTCCTTGTTACAAACGTGTTGAGAAATTGTAGGTGAAATCATGGAAAACAATAAGCTCGAAAACATAGCTTTGGGGATGTGGACGTTAAGGATGTTCAAATGGATGAGGTCCCTCTTGAACCTCAAGCCAATAGACGAGGTCGAGTGCCTCATGACAATGTTCTCGCTCCAGCCCCAACTCCCCCACGAGCGGCTCCACACCGGGTGTTGCCAAATGAAGGGTATGCAAGTGCTATAGTCCCTCCCTATATTAGGGCGGGCAACTTTCAAATAAACAACGTGATCCTCACTTTGCTCGAGCAACGAGGGTTCTTCACCGGTGCACTGGGTCAAAATGCATACAAACACTTGAAGGGGTTCGTAGATACGTGTTGGGGAAGTAAACGAACAAATGTCTCCAAGATGATTTGAGGCTAAGGATTTTTCCCTTCTCTCTACGGGGGAAAGATTTAGATTGGTTGGAACGTTTGCCAAATCATTCCATTCATAGTTGGGATGAATTAGCGGAGAAATTTATTATCAAGTAATTCTCTCCCGGTCACATGGATATTCTTCAGGATGAAATTCTAGCATTAAAGCAAGAGCCCAATGAACCAATACACGAGATATAGGAAAGGTATAGAACAATTGTGAAAGAGTGTCGCAACAATGATATGACGAAAAACATGATTCAACAAACTTTCTATCGGGGGATCAATACAACCAACCAATGTGTAGTGAATCAACTTGCCGGTGGGAAATTCATGACTACGCCTTATGCGAAGGCGTGTGATATTTTGGATGAGATGGCGGATACTTTGTTGGCGTGACAATCCCGGGCTAATGTTCCACAAGGTAATCCCAATGTGACTCTTCTTCACAAAGAGTTGCATGACCATGGGCAAGCCGTAGCCGAGTTGACTACCACCATGAACCAACTGGAAAAGGCTCAACTTCAACAAGTGCAAAACCCGAGGCAAGTCAATGAAATGAATGGAGTAAGTACGATGGTGAACAAACGGAGAACAAGAACTCCACAAGTGCAACAAATAGTGGACAATTTTGTGCAGGATGATAGTGGATTTGATCAAGGCAATTGGAATTCTCACAATCAGGGTAATTGGAGTGGTGGAAACAATCAAAACAATTGGCACACCAAGAACAATCAAGGAAATTAGAGTGGAGACAATAATCAAGGGAATTGGCATAACAACAATAACCAAGGCAATTGGGGAGGCAGCAATCAATGTAAGTGGAGTAACAATCAAGGAAATTGGGGGTCGGGTTTTCAAAGGCCCCTGATGTATCAACAACCGAGAAACCCACATCCTTATCCTTCCCATGGTCCTAGTTCTTCCAACAATGAAATGGTTTGTATCGATAACATGTTCAAGCAAATTATGGAGAAGAATGCTGATTCTGATGCCCAACTGGCTTCACTCAACACATCGATCCGTAACTTAGAAGTGCAAATGGGGAAAATCTCTCAAGCTTTAAATTCTCGTCCTAAGGTGTACTACCAAATGACACGGTGGTGAACCCAAAGGGTGGGAACAATACGGGGCATTCCATGGCCGATACTACAAGAAGAGAAAGAGGTGGGAATGCACCCACCTCAAGTCAAAGACAACTTATGGATGATGAGCAAGTGGTAGAAGAAGAAGATATCCCGAACAATATGGTGAAAGCAAATGATGAAGTGAGGATTGATATTGATGACAATGTGGAAGAGACTAAAGAGGAAGTGAACCCGTCTAGGGATCATGTTATTGACATACCAGAACCAGTAGTGCAAAAGGATAAGGCACCATTGCCTAAGACTCCTCCTCCATATCCTCAAAGGCTCGCCAAGAAAAATGGCAAGAATCAATTCAAAATGTTCATTGACATGATGAAGAGTTTCTCAATAAATGTTCCATTAGTTGAAGCCTTGGAGCAAATGCCCGGTTATGCAAAGTTTATGAAGGATTTAATGACAAAGAAGTGGTCGATGAATTTTGAAACTATTAAAGTCACTCATCAAGTGAGTGAAATTGTGCATTATATGGCTCCTAAAATGGAAGTTCCTGGTACTTTCACAATCCCTTGTACCTTTGGAAGTGCCGAGTTTGCTAAAGCTCTTTATGATCTTGGGGAGAGTATCAATTTTATGCCATATTTGGTGTTCAAGACGTTGGAAATTGGGCAACCAAGACCCACATCCATGAGATTAAAAATGGCCGATTGTACAATGAAGAGACCATTGGGAGTGATTGAAGAGGGGTTCGTATTGATAAGTTCATTCTTCCAGCGGATTTTGTTATTCTTGATTTTGAAGTGGACTATGAGGTACCGATTATTCTTGTAAGACCTTTCCTTGCACGAGGAAGGATCTTGTTGATGTGGCGGCCGGAGAACTCACTTCCGAGTGGGTGATGAAAAGGTGGTATTCCACGTGTGCAAATCTATGCGACAACAAAAAATAATGAAGTATGCTCTTTCATGGATTTAGTGACCGACGTGATTATTGATGATACAAGTGTCACAATTAATGTGGGTGATATGTCGGAGGTCGTATTACTCAACTTTGATGATGACGAGATGGATGGCTTCCTGGAATGTGTGAACTCTTTGCAAGGAATAGGGTCGTACAACTATGCACCCCGAAAACTTTCCTTGGATCTTGAAAATAGGAAAACTCCTCCTACAAAGCCTTCAATTGAAAAGCCTCCTACCTTGGAGTGGAAGTTATTGCCTCCACATCTTCGGTATGAATTTCTTGGCCTTTGTTTTACTTAACCAGTTATTCTTTCATCTTGTTTGACTAACGTGCAGGTTGACTCTACATTGGCGGTGCTCCACAAGAGAAAGAAGTCTATTGGGTGGAATTTGGAGGATATTCGGGGAATAAGCCCCACATTTTGCATGCACAAGAATAACTTGGAGGAAAATTCCAAACCATCCATTAAAATCAAATAATACTCAATGAAGCTATGCAAGACGTGGTCAAAAAAGAGATTATCAAGTGGTTGGATGCCAGGGTTATCTACCCCATTTTCGATAGTTTGTGGACTTCTCTTGTGCAATGTGTCCCAAAGAAGAGGGCATGACAGTGGTCACCAATGATGAGAATGTGTTTATTCCCACAAGAACGGTGACTGATTCGTGAGTGTTTATGGACTATCGCAAGCTAAACAAAGTCACGAGGAAGGATCATTTTCCACTTCCCTTCCTCGACCAAATGCTTTATAGGTTGGCCGACCATGCTTTATTGCATTCTATATGTATATTCGAGATACAACCAAATCCTTATTGCTTCGGAAGATCAAGAGAAAATAACTTTCACATGTCCTTATGGTACTTTCGTTTTCAAGCGGATGCCATTTGGCTTATGTAATGCACTGGCGACTTTTCAAAGGTGTATGATGGCGATCTTTACGGATATGATTGAGGACTACCTTGAAGTCTTCATGGATGACTTCTCGGTGGTCGGGGATTCCTTTGATGATTGCGTGGAAAATTTTGGATAGAGTATTGGCAAGGTGTGAAGAAACAAACTTTGTGGTAGATTGGGAGAAATGCCATTTCATGGTCGAAGAAGGCATTATCCTTGGCCAAAAAATTTCAAAGAATGGTATAGAGGTTGACAAGGAAAAAATTGAGGTGATTTCTAAACTTCCACCTCCGACTTTGGTAAAAGGCATGTGGAGTTTCTTAGGTCACGCGAGGTTCTATCGGCGTTTCATCAAGAATTTTTCTAAAGTGGTGAACCCGTTGTGTAAGCTCTTAGAGAAATATGCTAAGTTTCACTTTAATGATAATTGAATGAGAGCCTTTGAATTGCTAAAGTTCAAGTTGACAACCACTCCCATTATCACCACTCCTAGTTGGAGTATTCTGTATGAGCTCATGTGCGATGCTAGTGATGTCGCGGTTGGAGCAGTTTTGGAGCAGCGTGTCAATAAGATTTTTCATCCGGTTTAATATGCTAGTAAGACCATAAATGATGCCCAGGCCAACTACACCATTACGGAGAAAGAGCTCTGTGTTTGCAATTGAGAAGTTCTGCCCGTACTTGATGGGTGAAAAGGTTTTTGTTCATACGGATCATGCGGCACTTCGCTATCTTATGAGCAAGAAAGATTCAAAAGCTAGGTTGATTATATGGGTGCTATTGTTGCAAGAGTTTGATATTGATATCCAAGATCGAAAAGGGAGTGAAAATCAAGTGGCAGATCACTTGTCTCATTTGGAGGAGGAGGAGAGGTCTCATGATAGCCTTGAAATCAAATGAATCCTTCCCCGATGAGCTACTCTTGGCTAATTCAATGAAGGATGTGCCGTGGTTCACGGATCTAGCAAATTTTGTCAAGATTATTATTGGGATGAGCCATACATTTTCCGGATTTGCACAAATAGGATAATTAGAAGATGTGTACTGGACAAAGAGCAAAGTGTTATTCTTGAGGCTTTCCATTCTTCGCCTTATGGTGGTCACCATGGTAGAGCAAGAACGACGGCCAAAGTGCTAATTGCGGTTTCTATTGGCTCACTCTTTACAAATATGCAAGTGATGTGGTGAAAATATGTGATGAATGTCAACGGGATGGGGGAATCTTGAAGAGGAATGAAATGCTTCTCACTACTATTTTGGATATTGATATCTTTGATGTGTGGGGTATTGACTTCATGGGTCATTTTGTGAGTTCTTGTGGAAACACCTACATCTTGGTCGCGGTTGATTATGTGTCTAAATAGGTTGAGGCCATTTATCTACCCAACAATGAAGTGAGACGTGTGGTGGTGTTCTTGAAGAAGAATATTTTCACAAGGTTTGGTACTCCGCGGGCTATCATAAGTGATGGGGGGTCGCATTTTTGCAACAAGGCTTTTGACACTTTGCTTGGAAAGTATGGTGTCACTCATAAAGTCACGACTACCTATCATCCATAAGCTAGCGGTCAAGTGGAAGTTTCCAACCATTAGATAAAGAGTATCATGTCCAAAACAGTGAACGCTACCAGACGGATTGGTCAAAGAAGCTTGATGATGCATTATGGACTTACGAGACTGCTTTCAAAACTCCTATCAGAATTCTGAGGAGCTAGACCTTGATGTTGACATTGTCGAGGCAGTACGTCAGATGTTCACCAACCCAACCAATCCCGAAGTTGAGGATGATAAGATCCAGTTGGATGAGGCTGAGGTCGGTGATACTGCTATGGACACAGAGATGGTCAAGGAGCCATAGGGAGTTTTCTTCACTCTTTCCCTTCCTTTACTCTTATTTTGTAAGCATTGAGGACAATGCTTATTTTTATTTGGGGGATGGAGTTTATTTGATCTTATTTGCTGATTCTGAGACATTTGGAATGTAATTAACTTGATACTATTTTATTCGTCTTTCTCATTATGTATATACTAGTGAAACTATACGCGCTTCGCGCGGTTATGAAAAATATTATTAAATCATACTTTATTCCATGTATACTGCTTGGATAATCTAAATAACTAAACATATTAAATACCAATAGAGTAAGATAAATGTAAAATTATGAATTTTTATTGCTATATATATATATAAAATACAATAATAAGTAAAATATACAAACTTTGTATCGTCGCATATCTCTAAAACTTACGTTGGTGATGCCGGAGGTGACAATTTTTGGAAAATTTTATTTTTTGTATATTCATTGGTCATAACACTATCAGTAGGCATTGATATTTTCTCATGCTTGTTCTTTCTCAAATATTTATACCTCTTTTTTGAATTTTAATGTGTATTATCAAGCACAAAACTTTCGCAATCTTTGATGCACTAGCATGGGTAATACTATTGGTGGATAAAGAGAGGTGTCAACACATCAGTTTCCCCCAAACAGTTGAGAAATGGAACATAATAAGATTGACAACAAAGAGACCCAAAAATATTAAAGAAAAAAGGTATAATACCATACCAGCATATGCCATGCCTTCTTTTTGGAGTACATATGTTTTCTTCATCTCATGGTTTAGTATGACAATTTTCTTTGGTATCCCGTGATATAATGTAACCTATAATAAAAAGAAAAGACCTAGATCAAAAGAAAAATTAGAAATGAATAAAAGAGTCTTTTCTGTGAATTATCAAAATTGAAGTGATGTAAGAAACAAGACAATAGTATCACAAAACTTCACTTTATGAACAATAATATTGAGATTGAGGTAATTTCTCTTAAGCATATATTACTGAATGAGAAATATAAAAGGGATAAGCTTTGAGATTTACCGTACTATCTTCTACACCAAATACAATCCCACGACCATCAAGCACGAAACTGGCGTATTAACACCTTGGACCTTGTGATAACAAGCATAAATTTTTTGTGACAAAATTAAAGAGATAATAACTATGATGGACCAAAACTTTATGTTCTCTAGGCAAAGAACTGCCATATACATAACACATACCAAATCGCATGGAATTGTTAGTTTTCAAATAAAATTTTTATAAACAATGAATGAATTAGAACTGAATAAAACGTTCTTACCTTTGTCATGGAAAATGCATGTAAGAAATATCATTACAAGAACTGAAAGAAGAAATAAGGGAGTGGTGCTTTCTCACATTGGTATTTTGTCTGTGTTAAATAAGCCAACAAAAAATAAAACTTCTGAAGCTAATTATGATGATTTTGCCTCAACTGGTCCATGTCACACCTCCTTTTTTCACTCCCCCGTATTAATGAAGGGTAGTAAGGGAGTTTTTCCAATTAAAGTGATATTTTTAGGATTTATTTTAGTTTTCAGAGTCGCCATCCGAATTTTTTACAGTGTTCCGGGACACCGTTTATTTATTAAAATCCCAAACCGAGGGAATTTTGATTCTGTTTTGATTTGTCTGTAACCAGAGATCCGAGTAAGGAATCCTGTTAACCCGGGAGAAGGTGTTAGGCATTCCCGAGTTCCGTGGTTCTAGCACGGTCGCTTAACTATTAATATTTGGCCTAAATTATCTGATTATTTACATATTTTTAAACCTATTGTGCTTTTACTTTTTATCCGCTTTTGAATATACATGGAATTATTTAATACAAGTCACGATTGACGCGCACTTGTGATTTTTTTTTTTTGGACACGTTGCGAACCACGCCACATGAAATGCACCCGCGATTCACAACATGCTTATTTTATTAATGTTTCGAGTAAGAGTCGGGGACATGAGTTGCCACACCCGAGTGTAGATTATATAGTCATGACTATGGTCACGACAATTGAAAATGCCTATTTGAGGCGATACTCAATTATTCTTAAGTTTTGGAATCATTATCTAAAAGTAGTATTTCAGCTTACGGGATATGTGTATAAATCGGTTTTGATATTTATGGATTTATCTTGAAACAATTCACGATGGCGTGCACTTGTTTGTTTTTGGACACATTGTAATTTCGCCACATGAAATACACCCGTAATTACAACATGTGATTTTTATCATAATTTTTGAAGTTTAAAGACGGGGACATGAGTTGTCGCTCCCCGATGTTGGTTAGGTAACTTCGGTATGATATTTGATTTTTTTTATCCAAATTTCGAACTAAGGGTATCCATTCTTACCTATAGGATCTCCTAAACGGTATTCGTTATTCTAAAAGAGCATCTTATAGGCTATGGCCTCATCTAGCCTCGTTTTATCACGTTAGGCCATCCTAGTTTGCTATTTATGAGAGAAGACTATCGATTAGGAAATCCAACTCTTAATCAAATCTTAAAGGTCTTCACTTTCTAGTTTTGTAAATGATAGAAAATGTATTAATCAAGATGCACCTTATTCGTGTAGTATACATACACCTATAAGAATCACAGACATATAAATACGTTATATACCGGTCTCACTTCAAATTGGTAAGCCAGAATTACTTTATTTTTTCTGGAACTTTGTAATTTCTAACGAAGAACATAGCACATGCAGTTTTACCCAGTTCTAGATTAACAGTTCTTATCAATTTTTCAAATAACCTAATCGCATGCTTCTAGGTTCAGAAGTGTTCATACATTGATTTCAGGAAATTTTAACAGGATACAAAATGAACTAAAAAATGATCTACTGAATCCACTTAAATTGCATCAGACGAATTCTTGAAACAACTGCTTCTAAAAATCCAACAATAAAATTTGTTTACAAAAGGTTTCATGTGGGCTGATTCGAATATCATTTCCTCTTTTGATTAAACACTTTTTTTTGTTGAACTATTTTTAGAGCAAACAGATTTAAAGCTCCAGAAAATTTGCCTCAGAATTTAGTTTGAGCGCTATAAATTAAAAGGCAAAAAATAAACAAAATGAATATTCAGTCCAGTCCTTTACAAGATTCCAAATGCATAAATGAACAAATTACAGTTTTCTGAAGCGAGAATACAGCTTCTGCAAAAATACATTCTTTATGAATATAAAAAAAAAGAATAAAAAAGAAAAAAAAAAAAAAAAAGAAATCCTAAATAGCTGCTCCATATCTGGATTCTTCGTATTGTATATCTGCAGCTTTTCGTTTGCAATTCTTAACTACCTTAATAATAGATATGTTATGCATCTTTTTAGAGTAATTCTGACCATTAACGAGGTCAAATTTGACTCTAAGGATGTCAAACAAATACAAAATTCTCTTGCGCATTGGCTGGACTGAATCTGACCATAGAAGAGGTCAGATTCAAATCCAATGATGCTGCTTTGTTTAGACTTTTATAGTCAGGCTTACTTTGGCTAGTATTTGGTCAAATACTTCAAACCACTGTTGGCACTTTGAGGAGTAAATCTAACCACTGTGCAAGTTCAGATTCTTTCCCGTAAGGCCCTTCCTAATTATCCACTTATATCCTTTGAAGGATTATTTTTCAGCAAGCTAAACTACTGTTTATGCACTACCATGGGGTGAATTTGACTATCAAAGAGTCGAATTCACCTGCCTTAGTGCTTAACATTACCTAATTCTAACTATGTGGTGTTTTAATCATCTAAGCATTTGTAGGGGATGGATTTGACCATTTGAGGGTTCAAATCTCTCACCCTAATGCCCTTTTTAACTACACCTTTTAACCTTTTAAAAGGTGAATTTCAGCCACTTATGCTGCTGTTTTGTGCACTATTGTGGGGTGATCTTGACTATTAATAAGTCAAGCTCATCTACCCTAGTGCTAATATTAAACTAATTAGGGACTTGCTTGTTGAATCTCTTTATTGACCAAAGAGACTCAATTGAAAGCATATTTTGTGCACTTTTATAGAGAGAACCTGACCATAGAGGAGGTCAGATTCTGCACCATGGTGCAGTTATTTCACTAATGGACTGATATGAGACTAATGTCCCATGATGCTTAATGCATTCTGAACAACTTGAAAACAAAACAGAATAACCTTAAGGATTTAGATATTACAACATACATTCAGATTCCTTAACATCTTG